>VZUI01044659.1:0-15652 GCA_013401135.1 Cettia cetti | reverse complement strand
CTTCCCTTCCCTTCCCTTCCCTTCCCTTCCCTTCCCTTCCCTTCCCTTCCCTTCCCTTCCCTTCCCTTCCCTTCATGGATTTGTCTGCCATTGTCCTTTAGATAACACAGAAAATCCTGGAATTTTCCCACTTTTCCATCTCCAGGGATCTGAATTCCCACTGGAATTGACTCAGGGACACCCTCCTGGCTCCGTGGATTTTCTTTTTCCTTGTGAACATTTTCAGAAGTTCCTGATCAAACTTTCCCCCACAGAATCCTCCCCCATCAAGGATTTCTTGCAGTCCTTTAATGGGAATTGGAATTTTCAGGGATTCAGACCTCAGGGGGTTCCCTAAACCCACCCCATATCCAGAATTTCTTGCAATCCCTTAATGGGAACTTCACTTTTTGTGAGGCTGAGGGGAACTGGGAAGAGGGAACAGCAATTCCAGCTTTTCCTTGGCTTTTCCAAGGGAAAAAAAAATTAAAAAAAAGCCAGCTCCTGAAGGACACTACCTGCAGCAGGATTCCTGGAACACGGATCCCTGCAGGGACTGGGAAAGGCTTCAGACATCTCCTAAGCGTCCCCTATTTCCTTCATAAAATTTCATTGGTGCCTCATTAAAAATTTAATCATTTGCCCATTAAAATTAGCACCAGCTGGGGCTGGGAGGCAGCCAGGGCTCTCCAGACTGCGATTTCCTTGGCTTCCTTCCCTGCAGAGGAGTCATCTGCATAGGAAAAGTTATTTTTGGGCAATTATGGGCTTAAAAGGGGCTGTTCTCCTCACAATCCCGCATTCATTATCCCTCTCCAGGAATTCCTGCAGTGCCTGGGGGAGATGAGGTAGGGGATGAGGTGGGAGGTGTAGGTTTAGTCACTTTTTTTCTCTGTTCAGAGCCTCACTTTGGCGTTTTTCATTTATTAATTTGAATTTTTGGGGGTCCACCCTGCAGTGACTGGTCTGGGAACTCGTAAAACTCGTGTCAATTTTTTTTTTTTTTTAAAAAAAGGATCATTATTTTGTAACTCCCTATGGTTCATGTTTCTGGTCAGATTCCCAAAAAACGGCTTTTTATTTCAGGAGATGCCATCACCTTCACTCCGATGTGAGTTCCAAACCATTCCTTTTTTATTTTCCCCCTCTCGACCTCCCGGTGACGGCCACAGCCCAATTTTCTCAGCTTTAATTTCCAAGTACAAACTGCTCCAGAGCACAGATCAGAGGGAGCATTAAGCTGGAAATAAGGAATTCTTTGCTAATTGATTCTTTCCCAGACACGAGGATTTCCTGGGTGTTTTTCCATGGATTTTGGGACACTCTCACCTGGTGCTCTCACCCCCCATCCACACGAGATTTTTTTTTGTTGCTTCACAAATCCAAACTTTTCCCTGCAGGGACATCTGGGGGTTAATCCGGGAGCAGGGATTTGGGGTCAGTTCCTAATTACTGCCAAATTCCAGCCTGGAAATTCCCTGAGCCCCTCTCAGCCAGGCTCTGGCTGCCTGACCAACACCTGACTGCTCAGACACTTCACAGGGAATTTTCTGGGCTCACCAGGACGTGCTCCAAGGTTGTTTTGGGTTTTTTTTTACCCCCAGCCAGACATCAAACATTTCTGTGCCACCACCTCTGCCCAGCTGAAGGAAAAAAAAAAAAATCCCAGGGAAGGATTTTGATTTTTGCCGGATTCCTGCTGTGCCAATTTCCCTCATCAAGGGAAACCCACATTCCTGAGGGCAAAACCCCGCAAAAATTGGAATAAAATCCTTGGGGTTTAAAGGATGGGAGGATCCTAATTGGGAATGGGAAACCTGCTGGTTGTTCCTGCAGTGTCTGGGGTTTAAAGTTGAAATGGGCAGGAGAGGTTTGAGAGTTAAAGTGAGGAAATTAATCATGAGACAGAATCCTGGAGTCTGAAAATCCCAGAGTCTGAGAATCCCAGAGTCTGAGAATCCCAGAGACTGAAAATCCCAGAGTCTGAGAATCCCAGAATCCCAGAGTCTGAGAATCCCAGAGACTGAAAATCCCAGAGTCTGAGAATCCCAGAATCCCAGAGTCTGAGAATCCCAGAGTTTGAAAATCCCAGAATCCCAAAGTTTGAGAATCCCAGAGTCTGAGAATCCCAGAGTTTGAAAATCCCAGAATCCCAAAGTTTGAGAATCCCAGAGTTTGAGAATCCCAGAATCCGAGAGTCTGAGAATCCCAGAGTTTGAAAATCCCAGAGTCTGAGAATCCCAGAGTCTGAGAATCCCAGAATTTGAGAATCCCAGATTCCCAGACTGGTTTGGGATGGAAAGGAACATAAAAATCATGGAATTCCACTTCCCCTATCCCAGGCTGCTTCAAGCTCCATCCAGCCTGGCCTTGGACACTTCCAGGGAAGGATCTTTGTAACCAAAGTGAATTTTGATGGCTTTTCTCATCCCTGAAATTCCCAGAACAGGCAGAACTGCAGCACTGGAATCTCCTTTTTGCTTTTCAATCGACTTTTGATTTTCAGTTCCTTTTAGAGCCACCACCACTCCATCACTGCATGGATTTATCACCATGGCAGGTTTTTCTCCCCAAATTTCACACTGAGTGGCTGCAAAGGGAGCGGGGAGAAATCCTAGGATTTTCCCAGGCTGGATCTAACACACAAATTCCTGACTTTTGATTTTCAGTTCCTTTTAGAGCCTTCAACACCAGGTGGATTTGTCACCATGGCAGCTTTTTCTGCCCAAATTTCACACTGAGTGGCTGTAAAGGGAGCGGGGAAGAAATCCTAGGATTTTCCCAGGCTGGACCTAACCTATTAATTCCTGAGCAGCTTTTTCTGCCCAAATTTCACACTGAGAGGGGCAGAAATCCCGGGATTTTCCCAGGCTGGATCTAACCCATGAATTCCTGATTTTTGATTTTCAGTTCCTTTTAGTGCCTTCAACACCGGGTGGATTTGTCACCATGGCAGCTTTTTCTGCCCAAATTTCACACTGAGAGGGGCAGAAATCCCGGGATTTTCCCAGGCTGGATCTAACACCCAAATTCCTGCATTTCCTCCCCAGATTACCGCACCGGGCCGTGCTTCAGCCAGGTGAACAACCAGATGTGCCAGGGCCAGCTGAGCGGCATCGTGTGCACCAAGACCATGTGCTGTGCCACCATCGGCCGCGCCTGGGGACACCCGTGCGAGATGTGCCCGGCACAGCCGCACCCCTGCCGCCGCGGCTTCATCCCCAACATCCGCACCGGAGCCTGCCAGGGTCAGCGGGACGGGGAGGGGAGGGGATGGGGAGGGGCAGGGGAGGGGCAGAGAGCGGAGCAGCGCCCGGGTGCGGAGTGCGGAGAGAGGAGAGTGAAATAGAACCCCTAAAATGCCCCAAAATAGAGTGCTGAGAGTGAAACAGAACCCTTAAAGTGCCACAAAATAGAGTGTGGAGAATTAAACAGAACCCTTAAACTGCCCAAAATAGAGAATGCTGAGAGAGGAAAGTGAAAGAGAACCCTTAAACTGCCTCAAGACAGAGTGCTGAGAGAGGAGAGTGAAATAGAACCCCTAAAATGCCCCCAAATAGAGTGCTGAGGGTGAAATAGAACCCTTAAAATGCCCCAAAACAGAGTGCTGAGGGTGAAATAGAACCCTTAAAGTGCCCCAAAATAGAGAGTGCTGAGAGAGGAGAGTGAAATAGAACCCTTAAACTGCCCCAAAACAGAGTGCTGAGAGAGGAAAGTGAAAGAGAACCCTTAGAATGCCCCAAAACAGAGTGCTGAGAGAGGAGAGTGAAATAGAACCCTTAAAATGCCCCAAAACAGAGTGCTGAGAGTGAAACAGAACCCTTAAAGTGCCCCAAAACAGAGTGCTGAGAGTGAAACAGAACCCTTTAAATGCACCAAAATAGAAAATCTGGAGAATGAAACAGAACCCTTAAAATGCCCCAAAACAGAGTGCTGGGAGAGGAGAGTGAAATAGAACCCTTAAAATGCCCCAAAATAGAGTGCTGAGAGTGAAACAGAACCCTTAAAGTGCCCCAAAATAGAGAGTGCTGAGAGAGGAGAGTAAAAAAGAACCCTTAAAATGCCCAAAATAGAGAATGCTGAGAGAGGAGAGTGAAAGAGAACCCTTAAAATGCCCAAAATAGAGAATCTGGAGAATGAAACAGAACCCTTAAAGTGCCCCAAAACAGAGAAGGTGGAGAGTGAAACAGAACCCTTAAACTGCCCCAAAATAGAGAGTGCTGAGAGTGGAACCCAAACCAGGAGCCTAAAACTGCCCCAAAACAGTGCTGAGGGCAAAGTCCTGCAACAGGAGCCTGAAATAACCCTAAAACAGAGCCCCAAAGCAGAGAATGCTGAGAGCAGAGCCTGAAATAAAACCCTAAAACTGCCCCAGAATAGAGAGTGCTGAGAGCAGAGCCCCGAAATAGGGCCCCAAAACAGAACCCTAAAACAGAGCCCCAAAACAGAGAACACCAAGAACAGAGCCCCAACAAAGAGCCCCAAAACAGCCCCAAAGCAGAGGACAAAGAGAGCAGAGTCCCAGAGCAGAACCCCAGAGCAGAGAATAAGGAGAGGAAAAGCCCCAGAGCAGAGCCCCAATGCACAGAACTCTCTGGAACTTTCCCCAATCCCCCCCGTGTGTCACAGAGCACCTCCACGGACCAGGAGTGTCCCCTGGCATCTTCCAGGATCATTTTTGTCCCAGAGATTGTGGCCACTCTGCAGCTCTTGGGGGAGCTCCTCCACCCCACTGGGTGTCCTGGCTCAGGCTGCTGTTTCTCCCAAAGAGCCCACATCCTTTGGGAAGCATTCCCAAACCTTTTTCTCCCTCTTGCTGGAGCCAGGAATTCCTTCCTGCCCATTCCCTGTCCTTATAGAACTGGGAATTCCTTCCTGTCCTTATGGAACTGGGAATTCCGTCCTGTCCTTATAGAACTGGGAATTCCTTCCTGCCCATTCCCTGTCCTTATAGAACTGGGAATTCCTTCCTGTCCTTATAGAACTGGGAATTCCTTCCTGTCCTTATGGAACTGGGAATTCCTTCCTGCCCATTCCCTGTCCTTCTGGAACTGGGAATTCCTTCCTGTCCTTATGGAACTGGGAATTCCTTCCTGCCCATTCCCTGTCCTTATCCCTGGGGTAATTCCCCCTGGAATGTGCTCCTGCCCCTCAGGAGCACAGGAAAATCCAGGGATCCAAATCCAGGGATCCAAATCCAGGGATCCGTGGCTGCTGTTCCCTCAGTCCCTGCTCCTCCTCCTGCAGATGTGGATGAGTGCCAGGCCATCCCTGGCCTCTGCCAAGGTGGGAATTGCATCAACACCGTGGGATCCTACGAGTGCAAATGCCCTGCAGGGCACAAGCAGAGCGAGACTAGCCACAGGTGTGAAGGTAAGGGAGCCTCCACTTCCCAAAATCCTGGTTAAATCCTGGTTTTTTCCAAGGTAGAGGTGGGAGAGAGCTCCAGTTCCCGCTCTGCCCAAAGGGGTTTTAAATCTGCCTCCCAGAGGTGGGGAAATGAGGAATAAGCTTTGCCTGATCTTCCCTCAGAGCAGAAGGAAATGGTTTGGTTTGTTCACAGAGGGGTTTTTGAAGGACGTTTCAATGGGGACAGGGAGTGATGGCACAGGAGGCACCTCTGCAAGGTTTCAGCCCCAAAGCTCTGCCAGGTTCTGAGTCTGGTCCAGCCTTGGGAAATCAACAACTTTTCATTTTGAGGCTCTTCCTCAGGGCTGTGAAGATTTAATCAGCGTGAAATGGGGAATCAGGCTGGCTGTGGGAGCTCAGGGAGAGCTCTGGAAGCCTCTGGAAGCCTCTGGAAGCCTCTGGAAGCCTCTGGAATCAGGATGGTGCCAGGTGGGATGAGATGATCCTTAAGGTCCTTCCAACCCAGACCATTCTGGGATTGTGTGCCCCGGGCTCAGCCCCTGAGGAAATCTTTCCCAAGGAGAGCTCCAGAGGTCAATCCCTGCTGGGGGATGGACATTCCTTCATCCCCAGGAAACATCTGTGTCTGAGCATCTTCCTGGGCAGGAGGCCAGCAGACTTTCTCTGAAACCCTGACACAATTCCTGCAGAGCTTCCCACATCCAAGCATTGAAAGCAGGAGAATCCAAACCAGCCCCCTTTTTTTTTTAATTTTTTTTTTGGTGTGTGTGTCAGGTGAAGGATCAGCTGCTCAAATCCAATGATATTCCAGGGATTTGCCTGGCCAAGGTGGGAGCAGGGGCAGCAGGAAGCTTCTCCTGCCTCTCTGGGCAGCAGAGCACATCTGAAACTGGTTGAGCTGGAATCTCCTCCATGCCGGGATTAAACCAAATCCATTGTCTGGATCTGTCCTCCAGATGTGAGGGGCCTCCCACTTCCCCCAGCTCCTGGAAGAGCAGCCCCAGGTGGCCACAATCAGCTCCCCTTCCCCGTCCTGCCCACAAAAAGGGACAATTCCAGCATTCCCAGGGGCTGCTCCATCCCTGGGGTCATCACCAGCACAGGAGGCTTCCCTTTGGATCTGGGATTTCTGCTGGGAGTGACACCAACAGGAGGGATGCTCCAGAGGTTTGAGGGCTCCTGTCCCAGCTGTGTCACCTCCACGTCCCCACAGGGCCACCAGAAGGTGAGGAGGGTCCCAGGAAAGTGGAATCACCTTTGGGATTCCCTAAAGAATTTGGGATTCTTTCGGGAAGATTTCACAAGGAGGGGAATCTTCACGAGAAGATTTGGGCCCCGAGCTCCCTGAAAATCTCTGAGTTTCCTGCAGCCTTGGATCCATCAGGAATTTGATCCAGCAGAAAATTCCTGAGCTTCACATTCCTGCTGAAACTGCCAAAATCTCTGCCTTGTCCTCACCCAGCCCAGGGGTTTGATCAAAGGACAGCCCGAGGATGGATTTGTTATCCAGGTGTGCTCCAGGCTCCGAATCCCAGCTCGGCAGGAATTCCCTTGCTGAGTTTTGGGATCATTTTACAGCTGGGCAAAGGAGGGAATTCTCTGCTTCCCTCTCGTTTTCAGATTCCCCATCCAAGCCTGGCATCCAGGGAATATTTAAACCTGGATTAAACCTCTCCGGGAGCTTCCCGGAGGGAGATTCCTGGTGGGAAGTCAGCAGCTGGAGCCGGAGGTCAGAGCCCAGCTCGCTGATTAGCGATGCCCCCTCATTAGCGATGCCCCCTCATTAACGCCGGCGCTTGGTGCCATAATCGCCTCCAGCCGCGTGTCCTGGAGGGAACAGAGATAACGGCGGTGCCTCCTTATCTCCTTATCACCCAAACCTTATCTCACACCTGGAATTCGGTTCCCGGAGGATGAAGCCGCTTTTCCAACGCCAGATTTTCCACGCTGATAACGGAGGCCCCGATCTCCCGAGCAGCTGGGAAATCCCTGGATGCATCCTCAGCTCCAGCAGGAAAACGAATCCTTTTCCTCTCCGGGAAAAACGTCCGGATTTGGACCCGAACCTCCTCCAAGTGCGGGGCTGCCCCGGGCCAGGCTCATCCCTGATGGATCAGACGCTTCCAGAGGGCGGCTCACCTTATCCCATTGTCCATTGTATCCCGAGGAGCTCCGGGGATGATGAGAATTCCTGGCGCTGCTCCCTTCCTGAGGGATCCGAGCAGGGGGGAACAGGGAGGGGAGGGGTCGGGATTTAGGGGTTTTTGCTCCCTAAAAACCGCTGGAGGTGAGGTCGGCTCGGGAAGCGCCGAAAATTGAGTTTGTGTTGTGCAAAAAGATGAGCAAAGAGGGATTGCCAGATTGGGGATGGATGAACAGATCCCAGGCTCGGGTTATGGTGGAAAAAAAGGGGAAAAGGGGAAAAAAGGGGAAAAAAGCAGGATCTGTTGAGGTTTTAAGGGAATGAGAGCCTGGGGAGAAGGGCAGGCCTGGATCCAGCCGAGCTCTGAACGCTGCGGGAGGAAAATTCTTGAGCACACAAGAAAATTCCTGGTGCAAAGTGGAGAGAGGGAACATCAAAGCTGAGCTGGGACACGTCCTGCTGCTCCAGAGCCCTGGCTCCATAAATCACAGGGAAGAGGGGGCTGTGGCATTTTCAAATTATCCTGGAAGCAACCGGAAAAAACGGCAGCGAAGGGAACAATTCCGTGGTGTGGAGTTCGGGGGGAATCGCTGGCTGGACAAAGCTTTTCCTGCCATAATTCCCGGGTTTCTCTGCCAAGAATTTCACTTTTTAACAGCCCTTCCTGTGCTGCAGGACAAAGGCCAAGCTCTGCTATCAGTGGATGCCTCCCAAAGGAATGTGTCCTGCATCCAAAACCCATCCAGGGTGATAAGAGACAAATAAAAAGCCACGAGGAGACACCAGGAGAGGGAGGGGAAGGCTCCAGGCAAGCTGTGTGCAGCAGCCTCAGCCAGCATTTGCCCATTTTTGGCCTCTCCAGGATTTTCTGCCAGAGGGAACAAACCCTGGGACTCCAAATCTCTCCTCTTTTCCTCACCCCTTTAGATGTGAGGTGCTCCTCATGTCCCCACAGGCCGGGCTTTTGTCACCAGGGCACAAAATCCTCAATTTCCTGATGTTCCTGCACCAGAGGGAGCTCCCCAGAGTTTTCCACGGGCTTATGGAACCCCATAACCACCTCCTTTCCATTTCCTCACAAAACCCCTCCAAGGAGCTCAGTTTTTGGCTCCATCCTGAGCTCATTTCCCTGGATTTTGGTGGTTTGGAGCTTCCATCCTCCCCTCTGTTGCTCCTTTCTGGGAGGGGAGGGCAGCGAGTCCCTGGTGCTGCCCCTGAGGGATCCCAAGGATCATCATTTTCTCCATCAGACCCTGGATTTTCAGCCCATGGAAAGCTTCCCACAGCCCTGTGGGATCAGCTCTGCAGCTCCAGCTCTTCCAGAGGCTCCGCAGCTTTTGGCTTTTCCAGTTTTTTCAGCCTTAAGGACGAGGCCAACTCCGGAGAGTGGAGCACAGCTCCAAAATCAACGTTTGCCTTGAATCCTGCCATTGTCTGAGCAGCAGAGCACAGCATCCTGCTTTAATTCCGAACAGGAGGTCGGAAAAGTCGGGCAGGAGCCAGGCTGGAGCTGGCAGCGTTCCCTCCCCGGCGCTGGGTGTTAACGAGCGGGGAATGAACCCGGCCCACCGGGTCAGCTCTGCCCGGACGCCTCCAAAGCACCGCGGGACGCTCGCAAAAAGAAAAACGAGAAGGAAAAATGCGGTGGGGAAGAACTGAAAGGACAACAAAGCCCCGGGCTCAGGTTCCTGAAGCGCAGGATGTGGAATCCTGGAGGAACGGGCTCTTTTCCTGCCGGGATTTTTTTGGGGAAAAACAGAGCTGCAGTTTGAGAGAACTTCTCTCATTCCCGGCTTTTCCAGGGGAATGGGATTCATTCTCTCATTCCCGGCTTTTCCAGGGAATGGGATTCATTCTCTCATTCCCAGCTTTTCCAGGGGAATGGGATTCATTCTCTCATTCCCGGCTTTTCCAGGGGAATGGGATTCATTCTCACATTCCTGGCTTTTCCAGGGAATGGGATTCATTCTCTCTCATTCCCGGCTTTTCCAGGGGAATGGGATTCATTCTCTCATTCCTGGCTTTTCCAGGGAATGGGATTCATTCTCTCTCATTCCCAGCTTTTCCAGGGAATGGGATTCATTCTCTCATTCCCAGCTTTTCCAGGGAATGGGATTCATTCTCTCATTCCCAGCTTTTCCAGGGAATGGGATTCATTCTCTCATTCCCAGCTTTTCCAGGGAATGGGATTCATTCTCTCATTCCCAGCTTTTCCAGGGAATGGGATTCATTCTCTCATTCCCAGCTTTTCCAGGGAATGGGATTCATTCTCTCATTCCCAGCTTTTCCAGGGAATGGGATTCATTCTCTCATTCCCAGCTTTTCCAGGGAATGGGATTCATTCTCTCTCATTCCCAGCTTTTCCAGGGAATGGGATTCATTGCTGGCCCTGGTGTCAGAGGCACAGATCCCTCAGCAGCCCCCAGGGCTCGGATCCTCCCCAGCGCCAAGTTTTGGGCTGGTTTTCTGTTGGGTTTTTGTTTGGTTTTTTTTTGTGGGTTTTGTTTGGTTGGGGTTTTTTTGGTTTGGTTTGGGTTTTTTATGTTGTTGGTGGGGGGTTTTTTTGTGTGTGTCTGTAGTTTTGGCTTTTTGGGGTTTTTTTTTTTGTTGTTTTTGTGGGGTTTTTTTGGTTGTTTGTTGGTTTGGTTTTGGGTTGTTTGGTTTTGTTTGGTTTTGTTTGTTTGTTTCGTTGGTTTTTTGTGGGTTTTATTTTTGGTTTTGTTTTGTTTTGTTATTTTTGGTTTTTTTCCCAATAGCACAACTTTTCCTTTCTAAACCCCTTTTTCTTCCTAACCCCCTTTTCCTTCCAGAGCAGCCCCGGGCAGGGCTGGGATGGAAAGATGGGGCAGGCTGGATGATAAAATCCCTTTTTGGCTGCAGGGGCCCAGGGGAGGAGGGGTTTTCTGCCTTTGCTCTGCTGCCCTGGGACCTCTGGGGATTTTTCTGTCTCAGGGAGCCCCAAGGAGCCAGAGCAGCCCCGGGGGGCTCAGGGGACACCCCAGGAACGGGCTGGGGGCAGGATTGGAGAATCCTAAAGAGCCCAGCAGGAATTTGTCCTTCCCCTCTTGACTGGAATAGGGTCAGAGAATGGAATTGTGGAATATCCAGGGTCAGAGGATGGAATTCTGGAATATCCAGGGTGAGAGAATGGAATTTGGAATATCCAGGGTCAGAGGATGGAATTGTGGAATATCCAGGGTGAGAGGATGGAATTGTGGAATATCCAGGGTCAGAGGATGGAATTGTGGAATATCCAGGGTGAGAGGATGGAATTCTGGAATATCCAGGGTCAGAGGATGGAATTGTGGAATATCCAGGGTCAGAGGATGGAATTTGGAATATCCTGGGCTGGGAGGGGCCCACAGGGACCTGCCCTGACCCCCCCGTGCATCCCTGACCCCACAGCCAGGCTTTCCTCGGACACCTCCAGGAACCAGAGCTCCAAACCTCCCTCTCCAGTGTCCAACCCCTTCCTGGGAAGGATTCCCTGCTGTCCACCCCAAACTTAGAGACCCCACGAATCTCTGGGCGAGTTTAGGAGACCCTTTGTGAGCTCCAGCATCCCCTGACCCCCCTCTCCCCCGCTCTGTGGGATGGGGAAGGGGACATTTGGGACCCTCCCGGTGGGATTGTGTCCCTTGCAGACGTGGATGAGTGCGGGGCCATCCCGGGCGTGTGCGACGGCGGCGACTGCACCAACACCGTGGGCAGCTACGTGTGCTCCTGCCCCCGCGGCTTCGCCAGCAGCCCCGACGGCTCCCGCTGCCTCGGTGAGAGCGAAAATCCGGGATTTGGGGCTGGGAGAGCGGCCACAGAGGGATTGGGATTCCCAGCCTTTGGGGGTTGTTGCTGGGAGAGGTGGGAAATGTTTTTCCAGGTGCTCGCTGCTCCCTCCTGCTCCCGGCTGGATTCTCCTGCTCTTTCTCCCTCTCCAGAATTTCTCCCTTCCAGAATTTCTTCCTCTTCAGAATTTGTCCATCCCAGAATTTGTCCTGTCCAGATTTTTTCCTATTCCAAATTTCTCCCTCTCCAGAATTTGTCCCATCCAGAATTTTTCTATTCCGAATTTGTCTCGTCCAGAATTTTTCTATTCCAAATTTCTCCCTCTCCAGAATTTGTCCATCCCAGAATTTGTCCCATCCAGAATTTGTCCATCCAAAAATTTCTCCCTCTCCAGAATTTGTCCCATCCAGAATTTGTCCCTTCCACTCTTTCTCCCTCTCCAGAATTTGTCCCTTCCACTCTTTCTCCCTCTCCAGAATTTGTCCATCCCAAAATTTCTCCCTCTCCAGAATTTGTCCCTTCCATTCTTTCTCCCTCTCCAGAATTTGTCCCTTCCAGAATTTTTCCATTCCAAATTTCTCCTCTCCAGAATTTGGGCTGTGGGGGAGCCTCAGTTTTGGACAGGCTTGACAAGGACACGAGGAGGAGGAGGAGGGTTGGGAGGATGTTGGAAATTCCCTTTGCTCTGAAATTCCCTTTGCCTTCAGGAAGATGAGGATGAGATTTGGGAAGAGGAAGCACGGGCAGAGCTTGGTGGTGCAGTGCAAAGTGTCAGGTGCAAATGAATACAGAAAAAAAAAAAAATCAGCTCCAAATTCTTTTTTAGCCACAAATCCTGGAGCAGGACTAAATGTTTTAGTTCCAGGAGGAAAAAAAAAAAAATGTTGTGAAGTGTGAGTAAAAAGTAAAGCTCTTGTTTGGGAAACTGATAGATTTTAATGGGAATGGAATTTTTTTCCTGCTGTTTCCCAGCCCCTGCCATGAGCCCAGAGGGGTGTGACAGCTCTGGGATGAGTCATGTGGACATTCCCCACTTTCCTTGAAACCAAGAGCTTCAAGAAATGAAAATAAATAAAATTAGAAAGCCCAGATTTAAAAATAGTCCCGAGCTGGTTTAGCTGCAGTGGACTCTGACTCCACCTGAGCTGGCTCTGGGTGCTCCAGCCTTTCCCTGAGCTCTTTTTTTGGGACAGGCAGGGTTTGTTTTGGCCAAACCCACAGCTCTGCTGGGGTGGGGCTGCCCTGGCACCCAAATTTTGCCAGCTCTGCTCCAGGGAGGTCTCAGGGGTTGTTTGGGGATCCCAGGTTTCCATCCAGGGAGCAGCTGGAGAAATGGAAAATGGAAAAAATAATCTTTTAAAGCACGGCCAGCATCAGGAGAGGGGAGATTGTCACCCTGGGGGTGACCACAGTGCCTGACTGAGGGGATTTAGGAGCATTTGATCCCTTCCCAGCAGAGCAAACACCTTTTTTATGGCACTGCCATCAAATCCTGTAGTTTTTACAGCTGGAACAGCAACACCCAGAGCTGGAGCTGATCCCCAGAGATCAGAGCAGGAGAAAAAAACCCTCCTGGTCCACAGGAACATTCTGGAAGGGTTCAAGCAGCTGGGCTGGACACACAAAGCCCAGCCTGGGTCATCAGAGCCTCAAAGATTCCTGCAGGGAATTTCCTCTGCTCCAGGGGGGGTTCAGAAGCCTCCCTGGCCCATCTGGGGTGTCAGGGGTGCCTTGGGAAGGCTGAGCTGGAGCTGAGGCTGCACAGAGCTGAGAATAAAGCAGATTTTTGTTAAAAGGCCTTGAGGGTTCAGCTTGGGCAGGGAAAGAGCCTGGCCAGGGCTACACACAAGGTGGACACAAAAGGGACAAAAATGGTCCCAAAATGGACCCAGAATGGTCCCAAAATGGACCCAAGAGGGACCCAAAATGGTCACAAAATGGTCAAAAAATGGTAACAAAATGGACCTAAAATAGACCCAAAATGGTCACAAAATTGACAGAAAATGGACCCAAAATGGTCACAGAATGGTCACAGAGTAGACCACAGGTCACAAGGTCTCACACTTTGGTCAGTTTTGGTCCATTTGCACTTTGGGGGTGAATTGCCCAGTCCCAGCCCCAGGCTGTCAGGTCCCACCCTTCCTGTTCCTCCCTGCAGCCACCCTTGGTTGTGCTTTGGGCTGAAAGTTGTCCCTGGTGTGCAGCAGGAGAAGGATTTGTGTTGTGTCCCTGCTGAGTGACCCTGCCTGTGAGCTCAGAGCTGCTCCCTGGGCTGCACAAAACCTGAAAAACAGCAAAATAAAACTCAAGGCAGCATGAGGAGCTGCTCCAGCAGCTGGGGGACTCCGTGGATTTTCCTTGGTACAAAGGGTTCCTCTTCCAGAGCAGCTGAAAAGAGTAATTCTCAAATGAAGAGAAATTAATAATTTTCAAATGAAGAGAAATGAATAATTCTCACATGAAGAGAAATGAATAATTCTCACATGAAGAGAAATGAATAATTCTCAAATGAAGAGAAATGAATAATTCTCAAATGAAGAGAAATTAATAATTTTCAAATGAAGAGAAGTGACTAATTCTCAAATGAAGAGAAATGGCCTTTCAGTGCATTCCCAGGCGTGCACAGGGAGTTCCTCCCCTCCCTCCCTGTGTCTCAGCACTCCTGCACTGCCCTTTTGGAGCTATATATATTTATTTTTTTTATTTTTTCCTGAGAGTGCAGCAAAGCTCTGAAGGGTTTGGGCTGTGCCTCACCTCGGGCAGCATCAGCAGGTTCAGAGCCTCCAATTCTGGCTCTTGGTGAAGCCCTGGGCTCAGAGAGGGCTGGGAGGGTTTCACTGGAGGCTTTTTTGGATCCACTTTGGTCTAAGCAAGAGGGAAAAAGGAAAGGTGAGGGTTGTGGAGTGGAGGAATGGATGTCAGAGCCCAGCCAGGGGTGTGCAGGGACACCTCCCACCAGCCCAGCTTTGTGGGATCAGCAGGGCTGGATGATCTCTCCTGCTTCTCCTGGCATCAGGACACAGCCCATGGGATGCTGCAGCCCTGCCAGACCCTCAGATCCAGCCTGGAATTGTTCCTGTCCCCTCAGGAAGAGCAGCACCAACTCCCCCTCCTGCTCCGCCATCCTGGCTGGGCCCTGGCACCCCCCGGAGCCCTCTGGGCTCAGTCCCCACCTCGGAGCTCTCTCTAATCCCATCTGGAATTTCCCCTCCCCTCTCTCCTGCCGCATTTTCTGCTTTCCTGGGGTTTTGTGCACACCGGGACCCTTCTCCTCCCCTTGCCCAGGATTAGGAGCTGATCCAGTTCTTCATTCGATCCCTGCCTTCAAATCCCCCTTCTCCAGCTCTGCCTTTCTCTCTGCCGGTGTTTTCAGTGGATAAAGTTTCCCGAAAGGAGCAATTCCTGCCAAATGCAGCTCTGGGCAGGGGTGGGGGCCGGGCCTGAGGACGGGGCTGCAGCTCTGAGCTGGGGTCACTGTCCCCTGCGGGGTCCCCGGGCTGTGCTGGAGCAGGAGGGCACCCACAGCCCCCACATCAAACAGCCCCGGGCAATTAATTCCAGTGACATTCCCGGGAAGTGGCAGCCACGGCCCGGGAGACTTTCCCCCTCATTAATTGACTTGAGAAAAAAAAAAACCAAACCAAAAAAAACCAAACAAAACAAAAAAACCCCACAAGGTGGGAGATGAAGGAGGGGAAGAGTCCACGTTTTCCTGGAGGGATCGGTGCCAGGTGGAGCCTGCGGGGTGTGAGGGACCCTGAGTCCCCTGGGCCTTGGCCAGGAGCCCCAAACCCCCCCAGCAGGGCCAGGGGAGGGTCAGGGGCTCAGGCTGGGAGAGGGGATGGCCGGGAGGGAGAGATTCCATCGGGAATGGGCCCTCGGGAGCTGCCTGAGAGGGTGCTGGTGCCACACTGTGACCGTGTGTCTTCTTGTCCCTGTCCCGTCCCTGTCCCTGTGTTCCTCTCCCTGTCCTTCTTCCCATCCCTCTCCACATTCCTGTCCCCTGTCCCTCTCCTGTCCCCATCCCTGTCTCCTGTCCCCATCACTGTCCCTGTTGCTGTCCCAACCTTGTCCCTGTCCCTGTGCCCCGTCCCCATCCCTGTTTTGTCCCTGTATCTATCCTGTCCCTGTCTCTGTCCCTGTCCTGTCCCCATCCCTCTCCTGTCCCTATCCCTGTTCCTGTGTCCCCATCCCTGTCCTTGGCACCATCCCTGTCCCTGTGTCCCCATCCCTGTCCCCTGTCCCTGTCCCCTGTCCCCATCCTGTCCCTGTCCCCTGTCCCCATCCCTGTCCCCATCCTGTCCCTGTGTCCCCATCCTGTCCCGTGTCCCCATCCTTGTCCCCTGTCCCCATCCTGTCCCTGTGTCCCCATCCTGT
>VZUI01044655.1:0-19985 GCA_013401135.1 Cettia cetti | reverse complement strand
TCTTCTCTTCTCTTCTCTTCTCTTCTCTTCTCTTCTCTTCTCTTCTCTTCTCTTCTCTTCTCTTCTCTTCTTCTCTCAGTAGGTTACCCAGAACATACATCACACAATATATTCCTCTCTATCTTTAGATAACTTATTTCTATGATACAGATCTTCTTTGGAATCACTGTTATCTCTTTAAATGTATAAAACCATGATAAAACACTAGTTTTCCAGAAACTGATGATGAAAATTCAGGTATACAGTAGAACCAATAACTAAATGACCTGCAGTTCTTAATCAGGAAATTTCATTTCACTAAAATACCTGTCAACATTTTTTCCATGATTTAAAATGTATGTCCAGTTTGCATGAAAGCTTAAGCATGATGGATTCCTATGTCTTCTAAGTTCTTGCTTCCTGGAGAGAAATGGATTCAAAATATCTGGATGTGAGAAATATGCAGGAAGCAAAACATGTGACCCAATCATGGCAAAAACTGACATAGAGAAAACTTTGCTTTCCAAATGCTAAAAAAACCCCTGCTTCCTTTTGCATCTTGAAAATTGAAACTTTAACTCTTTAACCACTTGTTTGAAATACAAATAAAGAGGTCTGAGTCTTTAGCTGTCTAGCATCAACCTCTTCAGATCATGCTTATCTCCCTTTAAGTATAGACAATGTATTTCAACATCAATAAACTGATTCATATAAAAGTCACTTGCACTACCAGTATTGCTCATGATATTTGCTGTCAAGAACATGAAAAACTCCTGCTTGAGCAACTGCTCTCCTGTGACAAGGGGATTCACTTAATAGATGAGGGGAAGGTTGTAGATGTGCCTAGCTGGACTTAAATTACACCTTTACCAATATTTCCCATTTATTCTGTCGGAGAAACTACTGCTCATGGTATGGACAGGTAAAAAAAATATGCTTCATGGGTAATAAATATGGTTGAATGTCCAGGTCCAGGGTGGTGGTGACTGGAGGACAGCTGGTGGCCAGCTGGTGGCCAGCCACAAGTGGCATTCAGCAGGACTCAGTATTGAGATCAGTCCTGTTTAAGATTTTTATCAATGATGTGGATGAGGGGAGCAAGTGCCCCTTCTCTCAGTTTGCAAACAGCACTGCGTTGGGCAGGAGTGTTGATATTCTGGAGGGTAGAAAGGGTCTACAGATGGATCTGGAGAGGCTGGATTGATGGCATGAGATCAGTTGCATGAGGTTGAAGAAGGCCAAGTGACGGGTCACAACAACCCTATAGACTGGGGGCAGGGAGGCTGGAAAGCTGCCTGGAGGAAACAAATGTGGGGGTGCTGGTAGCCAGCAGCTGAACATGAGCCAGGAGTGAGCCCAGGTGGCCAAGAAGGCCAGTGCCTTCCTGGCTTGGATCAAGGATAGTGTTGCTAGCAGGACCAGGGCAGTGATTGTCCATTGTACTGGGCACTGGTGAGGCCACACCTCAAACCTTGTGTCCAGTTTTGGGCCCCTGACTGAAAGAAAGACATTGAAGCACTGGAGCAAGTCCAGAAAATGGCAATGGAGCTGGAGAGGGTCTGAATCACATTCAGAGTGATTTATGGGGAGTGGCTGAGGGAGCTGGGGCTGTGTAACCTGAAGAAAAGGAGGCTCAGGAGGGACCTTCTTGTTCTCTACCTGAAAGGAGGGTCAGTGTCTTTGCCTAAGTAACAAGCAACAGTACAAGAGGAAATGGCCTCAAGTTATCCCAGGGAAGGTTTAGATTGGATATTAGGAAAAGTTTCTTCATTGAGAGGGTTTCTAAGCACTGGAAAGGCTGTCCAGGAAAGTGGTGGGTTCATCATCTCCAGAGGTATTTAAGAGATACGTAGATGTAAGCCTTAGGCTCATGGTTTAATGGTGAACTTGTCAGCGCTGGGCCAACGGTTGGACTCCATGGTCTTAGAGGTCTTGTTCAATCCTAACAATTCTGTGATTCTATGAAAAGTCAACAAAATTTCAACTTATCCCCTTTCCCTTACAGTATGATCTTTTGGTAGACACTGGTATCAGATACTGTATGTATATGAACATTTATTTATCATATATCTAACATGGTAATTCTCATTCCCAGCTCTCATATTTTTATCTCTCTAAATAATAAGGAATGACTTAATTTTAATACAGCTTGAACCAACTGTGCTTGAATGGAAATTAGGTTTCATTTTAAAATGACCCAAAACAGAACCTGAGATTGTTAAGTGAAGGTATGCTTATCCAAGAGGAGAGGAGAAAAAGTTCAGTACAACTATATTGTTCTCTGATTTACCAAATCCAGCATCATGTCATTGAGAAGCCCCTTTTTCAGTGTGTCCTTCAGGATTTCAATATTAGTACATTCTTTTTCTTTAATGTTTTCTGTAGGTAGAAAGTGGGCAATGACATTATTCCTGCTTGCTCTGTCAGATTTTCAGCTTTGCATGAACTAGCTGTTAAATCAATCCAGTATAATAACCCCCCTGTTTCCCTGGGGGAAGCACTGTGGCTGTCCAAAGCCAGTCTGGTGTCTTAGCAGAGGTGCAGGTCCATGTGCTCACCCAAGGCCTCTGAGAGGGGCTGTTATGAAACTCTGGGCCCTGCTGTCAACTATGGAATGAATGACCTGAGAGATAGAGCTGTCACATACATAGCTACAATTCCCCACTAGTAAAGATTTTCCAGGAGCACGAATGTACATTTTCTGACAGCTGCTTGTCCAATACTACTTGAAAGTGACTTACAGACAGATCTTCCAGTAAATCTGAAAGGGATCCCAAAGATCAGTTTCAGGCCGGGGATAGACAAAATACAAAAAATTCCAGCAGACCCAAATGAGGGGTTTTTTATTTTAAAATCTCCCACAGCTTTCCTTCTAGAGTCAAAGACTGGAATTGTGATCTGTACAAGACATAAAATACTTAATACATGCTCTGATCTTTTTTTTTTTTTTTTAATTTTAAGGCAGCTCATAAATTTATTGCAGTCTTATGGCATACCGTTCAGATTGATTTATGGGACACAACTCAGATTTCTTATAGCTGAATTACCAAGTACAAACCAGGTACACCATCCCATTAAAAATGAATTTACTATGGGAACTGCACATTGAAAGTTAAATAATGGCTTGATTTTCAAGCTGAAACTGAAATATTTGCTTTTCTGCCAACTAATCCAAAACAGTCTATGAATAATTGCATTACCTTTGCTTTCAAAATGTTGTTTATTTTCACTGAAGGTCATAGTCTTTGGGGAAAAATTTCAGAATAATGAGCATTACTTTGCATACTCTGACCTGTAGTGTCACCACTGTCACACCTGTGCACTGAAGGGTATGTTTGTCTTGGCAAAAGAACTTAGTTATGCTGAAGGGTATTTTTACAGATTTTTTTATTTTAAGGTAAATTTTGCATATGTATGCATACATGTAAACAGCTTCAATTCACATGAACTGCAAAACCATGAATGAGTTCCAAATCAACAAAATCTGGAAGAAAAAAGTTGTTAGTCCCAGAAAGTGTATCATTAAAAGTTAACTCACATTTTGTAGGAAGTAATATTTAAGCTAATGTCCTAAAAAGTAAGCAAAAAAAAAAAAAAAAAAAAAAAAAAAAAAAAAAAAAAAAAAAAAAGTGTGAGATTCTCCTTTTTTATATTCTTTCTTCCACCAGTCTGATCATAACAGAATGTATGATGTTAGGAGAATGATTCAGTGTAAATATTTCTCAATGTTTCCATTCTGCATTCTATAAGGATAACAGTGAAAATACAGGGTCCCAGCCTGAGCTGCAGACACATTGCTCATTTTCATTTCTAAAATTTTCTGAATGTGAACTTAATGATATTCTCAGGATTGAAGAGAAGATTTAGTTTGAAAAGAAGTTCTGTATAGAATCTTTCATCAGATGGTATGGAAAATTTGCTTAACATATAAGAAGTAATGAAATAAGAAATTTTCAGATTTTGCAGTATAATAGCTCCTAAAATAAATCAAAATTAAAGAGAAAAAAAAAGAAAAGAAGAAAAGAAAAAATTAGAAAAAATTAGACAAAAATAATAAAAGAGAATGAGAGAGAGAGTAAAGGTAAATAATTTCCTCTCCTTGCCATTTGCAGTTTTATTTGCTTGGGGAGCCATTTGAACTTCTCCATGCTGCTGGGTGAGATGAGCAGTTTACTCAGGTCAGCTGGGTTAAATCTTGCCCACATACTTGTTCATAATGAAATCTCTGGTCAGCTGAAAGGGTCTTTTCAGTCTCCATCTAGAGTCTCATTTTGTTCATGGTCGTGAAGGCTTGGGAGACCAGAGGAAGTCATTATGTGGTTATACTTATACACACAGGCAGTACATGTTTAATTTTGGGTTTCCATGGTAGAATGTCTCATTTATGGCATTTCTTAAGCACAGAGGCTCATTTGTCCACATGTGACCTGCAGTCCCCTCCCATATCCCCCTCCCTACACCACTGTCAATCACACATTGGGAGTACACAGGATGGAGCAGGTGCTGACTGAATGCAAAAAGAAAAAGTTGCCTTCCCAGTTGGGCACAACAGAGTTAAACTAAAGCAGTGCAGCACCTGGTGAGTGGCATCTTTACCCTTACTGTGTATTGCTGGCCTTTGGAGGAAGTGCTTATGTGTCAGAGAAGTATTGGTTTGATCCCACTTTTTCCTTATCTGGCATACTCCCTTGGAAGATTTAAGCTAGCTCTTTAAGAGTATGATTTGTGCTGAGAGTAATCAGCATGTTATATGCAGAAAGAGCAATTAATTTGAGTGGGGTTTGCCTCCTTTGTAAGAATCATAGTGAAAAAATGCAGAATCGGCATTTCCTGATCAAGACATGGCTCCTTCAACCAGGATTTCCACCCTGTTGGTGTGGAGTGGTCCCGTTCATCTGTGCCTTTGGAAAGCATTCTGGATAACCCCAGGTTTACAGCAAATGCTCTGCAGTCCCATTGCCAGGCACTGTATTGCCAGAAAGAAATTAACTCCAAACTTCCTAATGCAGGGCACAGAATATAATTTGTGTTAGACAACCTGTGTGTTGAAAGGAGACCATGAGAACAAGGGCCAAAAGCTGAGAGATTTTTATGATAAAAGACTAGGACCAAGGCAGCTACTAGAAAATGAAGAAATGTGCATAAAGAGGCACATCTGTATTTATCTATAAATTTTACAGTGTACAAAAGAACATTTATAAAATGTGCAGGTGTGATGTGCATGCAGAGTACTGAGTGCTTCTAACACATTGATTTATTATATTTTTTGACAATAGTTTCCCAGTAATGGATACTAACTGGTAGTGATGATTTTAGAATTCAATTGGAATGAAAACAGGACTGTCTCTTATTTTCTTATGAGTAGCACACTGCCTTAGAAGTGATCACCTGTATTGTGGTATTCTGCAATTGGCCAGTGACATAGCATGTTCTATGCAAAGAATGCATAGACCAAACTTATTTCATACTCTCCAGCTTTCCAGCTGTGTTCACAAGTCTTACATTTCTGTGTACATATTCTTTTTAGAGGTAGTAATTGCTTGATTTTTATTTCCTGAGCAATTAATGCCATGAAGTAAATAAAAAATAATTTTTTAAAAAAAGAAGCTTTATGCAGCACATTTATAATTTATGACAGTTTAGGTAACTTTAAAAATATTGCCCCACATTTTGTCTAGTTAAAAACTACTTCACACAGACCAAAATTGCAAATGAGTCTTTCATAATGCTTAATAATAAGCATCTGAATCATCTACTCAGTGAACAGGGTGCATTTCTTAGGAAATTTGGGACTCTCATACTCAGGTGTACTGAAGAAACTGTCAGTCATTAGCCTCAGGCAAGTCATGTTGGATAATCAGAGACAAAGGTCAGGAACCAATCACTGTGCAAACAGAGGATTAGTTCTATTTTCTCAACTTATATCTTCAAGTCTTGCACAAATGCTGAGGAGAAAATCGTAGAATCATAGACTTTTGGGGGTTGGAAAAGACCTTTAAAATTGTTAATGCCAGACATTAATCCAGCACTGCCAAGCCTGACACTAAATTATACCCCTAAGCACCTCATATACACATTTTTTAAATACCTTCAGGGACAGTCCCTTCACCAGTTCCCTAAGTAGCCCATTCCACTGCTTGGTAGCCCTTTCAGTGACAAGATTTTTCTTACATCCAGTTTAAACTTCCCCTGGTGTAACTCCTGGTAGCTGGTCTCACTATTGCTGGTACAGGCCAGGATGCCATTGGCCTTCTTGACCACGTGGACACACTGGGAACTCATATTCCTCAAAGAACCACTGATAAGAGAGAA
This sequence comes from Cettia cetti, assembly GCA_013401135.1. Classification (NCBI taxonomy): domain Eukaryota; kingdom Metazoa; phylum Chordata; class Aves; order Passeriformes; family Sylviidae; genus Cettia; species Cettia cetti. Next base: position 13,694 of record VZUI01044655.1, on the reverse strand, counting down.
GAGAGGATAGATAATTTTTTGGGGAAAACTAGATTCCAAGTTCAAAGTTCGCTGGAATAGCTTTTTCTTTTTTTTTCTTTTTTTTTTCTTTTTTTGTATTTCCAATGCTAGAAAGGGCATTCAGACATTTAAATTTGTCTTTCTAGCATTGCTGTGACAAACACTAGCTTAGAAGAAGCTGAGAATTCACCTTGTATAGGCAAAAAAGGGAGTAAGGTCAAAAAAGATAGAGTCATATATATAAATATTCACTCCAAAAGTCAGGTTCACCTTCTACTTTCCATCATCAACCTATAACATTCATAATTTTAAAATATTCCTTAACATGAAAGCAAAGATCAACTTCAGCAAAGTTGGTGGCAGCAGAGATCAGCAGAAGAGGAAATGGGGCACAATATACTGGACACAGAATTTTATCCAGAAAATGAGAAAAGATACTGCCTTTGGGGACTAACATGACACACAAACAAATTGCAATAGAAAAAGAGCATATTGTCCACCCACTTTTTTTCCTGGCATCATTTTGGTAGCTATTTTCTTCAATAGGTCCATGTCTTTTTTTGCAGGTTTCAGCTCAATTTTAGAGCAGAAGCCAATGACTTCTCCACAACTCTATTTTACATCCATAGTCACCAGTCACATGAGAAAGAGCTCATCTGCCTTGAGATATGCTAGGTATTAGTTCTTCTAGTTATATTATTTTGTTGAATAAAGAAGTAATGCCGTGAAAGTCTCCTATATAGTGAGCAGGGGTGGACATTAGTACATTACCCCCAAATCTCTGCTCACTTCTTCAATCAGAAAAAGAAGGTGACCTTCTTTTCTTTGTTAAAAATGTCCAATTGTTTGAAGTCCCATTTCACACATTTCCAGAGCAGACCCACTGCTTTCTCTGATCTCATTTGTTTCAGTTTCTTTAGCCAGTTTTCCTTATGTGCAATTCTTATCTCATAAAATGTTTTGTTTGTTTGTTTGTTTTTCTTTTTTGTTTGTTTGGGGGGGTTATTTTGTTTGGGTGTTTGTTTTTTTTTTTTTTTTTTGGTGGTGGTGGAGGTGGTGGTGGTTGCAGGGGTTTTGGTTTTTGGTTTTTGATTTTTTATTTTTGTGAGGAGAGAACCCATTCCCAAGTGCTAACATGCAACTGACTAAAAATGAGCCATATGCTCCCCTAAATTACTAATTCTGCTTACTAATGAGAAAAGCAGAAACAGTGTTGAGGACTCTGGGCGAAAGCCTCTTACTTTCTGCCATCATCTATTTAGAAGTCAGAGCGGTGGTCTTGTTCCACGCTCCTGCCCCGGTCAGCAGCTGGGCCGAGCCTTCCGTCCAGGACCCTGGAGAGCGCCTGCCCCGTCCCCGCGGGACCGCCCGCTGCTCCCAGCGCTCGGGGATAAACATTTCCAGAAAACACTTCTTTTCAGAGGAGGGGAAAAGGCTACGGCTTCGGCTACCCGTCTTGTTAAGCAGGAGACACGGCAGATATGCGTGGTGCAGATTTATGTGAGAAATTTCCCTCAGGGAATGTTTTATTTGGTCACTATACATTCCACAACTACTGCATGTTCTTTGCCTGCCATGGGGAAATAGGTTTTCTAAGGAGATTTTTCATAAACAGTCCTTAATTTATTTTTTTTTTAATTTGTATCCCGAAATAGGACTTTTAAATCTTTTGATAGCATGGAAATGTCTCTGAGTCCTTCCTTCCTTCCTTCCTTCCTTTCTCCCTCCCTCCCTTCCTCCCTCCCTCCCAGGACAGCATAGAGACACTCTACCTGTCATTTACCTTTGCATGCATTGTTTATGTCCCTCAACCACAGTCACACAAATTTTTTGTGACAACAATAACCACTGCACACATGGGCGCAGTTTTATAGAAAGTAAAATGTGTTTTTACCTGGCAGCTACACTGGAGAACACTCTTCTGTGAGGATTGTTTGCAACACTCTGCAGATCGCAAGGTGAAAACTTTTAAGTAGCAGTAGAGTTTGAGTAGAATTGAAGATGGACTCTAGAGCTTATTCTGGTTTTGGAGTTTTTTTTTCCCCAAGCCATTTTCCTAATAGGAAAAATGTCATCATTGGAATAAATAGAATCCTAAAAATAGGTCACTGAGTGGATGTTTGGAAATATGTGTTCAGTTTTAAATTGAAAAGTATAATTCAGATCACTTTTCATCTCACAGTTTCATTGTGATGATCAGCTGGGAGAACTGTCTCCTGCCTTTTAATGACTTAGGAGAAAAAATGATGAAGAGAAAAGAATGCACAATGGGATTCCTTTTAATACTTAATCAGAAAACAAACCCACGCTATTCCTTACCAGAGATGTTATTCCTCACCAACACAAATCACAGAAATTGCTTTAGGCATTCTCATAAAAGAAACACAAGGCAAGGAGGAAATGTTTAAGAGCTGATGTTTTCTCTTATTTAACTGACAGGTTTCTTGAATACTTGGCTGACTTTTTATTTCATATCTTTCAGAAAATTTATATTCCAGCAGGTAAGATTCCTGAACAAAAAGAACACTGAGCAAAATATTTGTTTACTAACTATGTACCAAATGACTACTTATTCTTACATGTGAATAACACACATCAATACAGAGCACATGAAAACACACATGTTATGCATATCAATAAGCACGTGGGTGGAGGATCAGATTATCATTTTACATTAGTTACAACATTCCTTTTGGGTGACTCTCTCTGTGAGAGTGCACACATCCATGCATAACACTTCCTTGTCAATGAAGTATAGGACATGACAGGCATCTAGTTACAGGTTATTAGTGATTTGAAAGAGTAGGTGTAAAATGGGGCTCTAAGAACAGCTGCATAAAAGATTTTTTTTATTTTTGTAGAGAAAATAGAGAATTCTTCATAGTACTAGAAAACAACAGATTTGAAAAAGGCCCAAAAGAATATCTAAAATTCCAGATCCTTTTCTAAGACCTTGAGCAAAAACCTCTTTGTGGTTGCTGGCATTAAAGACATGCTATACAGCTTGAGTAAACTTAATGCTTCTATTCAAGGCTGTCTCAGAGGAACGAAGCCAACTAAAAGATTAGATGGAATCTGAGTTTCAGACCAGAGATTCATTTGTAACAGGATTCCCTTTAACAGAAAATGCTATTTAATATTATTGATGTGGGTGTTATGGTCCCCAGAAGCATGTCATCTCCTTAAAGGGCTCTGTAATTCCTTTGGTAAGATGACTGTACAGAAGTCCCCTTCCCTTTTGATAACTGACCCAGAGGGCATTTACTGAGTTCAAAGAAAAGGCATTTTTTTTTCCCTTGTAAAGAGAAGAGAGAGCACAGATAATTTACCTTTCTTCCCCTCCTGTAGACACTTTATTTAATACCTACATTCATTAATAATGCTTCTTTTTCTAAACTGACTCATCTTTACTTAGTTGCATATTATCTGAGCAAGTAATGACATAATCTTATATGTTGTATAGGCTTACCCCAAATAACATTCTTTTTGAGTCAACTGCCCAAGAGAACAAAAAAAAATACATAATAAAAGATACAGATGATATGGGTGCTGACTTACAGGTAAAAATATCTGTACAAGTTAATACAACAGTGCATGGAACTCAGTACAGCCATTTTTTGTGATTCTGTGATTTTAGCCCCAAGAAAAACACAAAAATAAACCCTTGAAAATCAGAATGAATCTGTGATTTTTTTTTTTCTTGATTCTTGAATATTGGTTAAATCTCTGATATGTTCAGATGACCTGCTCTCCACAGGGATAAAGTTGATTTTCTTCCTTATAGCTGGTACACTGCTGTGTTTTGGATTCAGCATGAGAATAATGTTGATAACATTGATGTTTAGCTGTTTCTGCATTTAGCATGAGAATATTGTTGATAAAACCCAGATGTTTAGCTGTTTCTCAGCAGTGCTCAAACTTTTTCAAGGACTTTCCAGTCTCCAACGCTCTCCCTGAGAGGAGGTGCAAAAGAAGCTGGGAGAGAACATAGCCAGGACAGCTGGACCAAACTAGCTAAAGGGATATTCCACACCATGTCCAGGATATAAACTGGGCAGGAGCTGGGCTGCAGTTGAATGCTAATGAATGCTTAGGGCTGGGTTGGGCAGCAGTCAGTAAGTGGTGAGCAATTGTATTGAGCATCATTTCTCTTCCTTGAGTTTTATTCCTGATTATCTTTTTCTTTTCTTCTTTTTTGATTACAAGAGTTATTCTTATATACTATATATTATATGAGAGATATATATTATATTTTACTGTATTTCAAATATTACATTGTTTAAAAAAAATAATTAAATTTTTTAAAAATAATTTAAAAGTAATTAAAAGTATATTGTGACTATTTCTTTTTAAAGGGAAATTTAAACTTCATCCCTTAGTTATAATCCACCCATATTTAAAGTTTTTACAGCAAATCTAGCATTGTGTGGCAAGAACTGAAGCATGTGTTAATCCATTTATTTTTTCTTAATGCTGCCTGTGGCACATTCATCATATATGCACGCAGAATTTGAATGGAATTAATTAAATTTAAAGATACAAAATTTCTACTTACAATTCAAGAACAGTACTCAATTTCGGGTTATTAATCTTACATTTCCATAGATCTCATTCCAGATTTATGCCAGAGATTAATTGCAAAAAGGCAGCATAAGTAATTTTCAGTTACATATTAATATATTTTGTTTCTTATCCTCATCATAAATACTATATTCAACATATGTAACTCATGAAGGTACACAGCCAGTAAATTTTCCTGTGGCAAAGCTCATTAAAACTTTCTGTATACCTTTCTTTTACAGGCTGATTAATAAGACTTTTTACCACTAGACTGTCAAATAGTGCCACGAGGACTAAAGCCACTTCAGGAAAGAAGACATTCAAAAGGTTGCATTTTCCATTTTGCTAAATACTACAGATTATATGAACATTTTGTTACAATTTACCATTCACCTGCTTTAAGAGGGACAATTCTCAGCTGAGAGATCTCGACTGCCACTGTGGTTGTCAGATTTCATGGGAACTGGTGGTGTTCATCACCATCCTGGGGTAAGATTTGAAGAGGGCAAAACACACATCACTGCATTTTGCTATAAACTTTGTAACCTGGTTGGGTTTTGAATCAGATCCCACATAATTGAAGGTAGGAAAATATCTCAATTACCTTTAAAAAATAGGTTCTAAACAAACAACCAAGCAAAAAGGCCACAGTAGTCTCTGAAAGGAAGCTGCTGAAAGGAATCTGACGCCCAGTTCCTGATCTGTGCTTAAACACCTCCTGAAATGGATCAGCATATTCTTAGTGTAGAATTTCCCAGAGTAAAATAATCACCTTCTAAAGGTGTTAAATTAGTCTGTACAAGTCTATAGCTGCACTTTCCCTAGTGCATACAGAAAGTACTAAAGAGTAGAGAGCTGTACAGTTAACATAGCTACTTATCACCTGTCTATCCATAGGTGGAGACATAGATCTTCCAGGGTTCTCTACGACTTTGGTGCTGTAACTTGGCTTTTGTAAAGCAGGGGTAACACATACCCTCAGTAAAGCCTCATCTTCTCCCCTGGTGCTCCTTTCCCTATAGCAATAACAGATCAGGTAAGGTAAAATGGGTAGAATTGTCCAGCTCCCTGCTTCTTCACAGAATTCACAAGCTGATAAGGAAAGTGCTAGTGCTCAGACATAAGGAAAGTGCTGGTCCTGTTTCCCATCCACTCTGTGAAATTTCTAAAAAAGAAAAAAGGTAGCAGATTTTTATCATATCCCTTTCATACCCCCTTCATCTTTGCAAGCCATTCTATGGTTTTCCCAGCCTTAATCCATGCTCTTACCCCTTTTCTGCTGGCCCACACAGTCAGGGGTTCACAGCTCACCTTGACATCAGCAAACCATTTTTTCAGCAAAATGATATTTACTTCAATATTGCAAGCAAATTCTTTAATAACAAATTAAGCAGTAAGAGTACAGTTAAAAATGCATGCTGAAGACACAAAAAAATTTAGATGACTAAACTGAAGCTAATGCATGTGGGCTGTTAATCAGTGATATGACCTCCAAGACTGTGTGGGACAGTTGATGGAAAGAGCTGTCATTCTCTCCTGCTACAGCCTGAAGGAAGCCAGCTCATTCTTTTGCCTTCAGAGCTTGATAATGACTGATAAATTGTAGAAAAAGCAAAGAGTTTGGTATCCAGTGAGGAAACCAATAGTTTATATTTCCCCAGTTTTACAGTCAAACAGAGACTCTTTCATCTAGGCTACTAGAAGATAGTAACTCTTTGAAGAAGACATTAGAAATTTATAAAGTATCTCAGAGATTTGGTGTCAAATAACAGATAGTATTTATGCATCAACTTTAAAACAAATAATCTTTCATTTTCTTACAAGCTTCCTATAGAAATTAACCCCATTGCTACTAAATTTTTAAGCACGTTTGAGTAGCTTGTGTACCTCCTTGTACATCTATCTTTTCACGTTAGTTAAATGAAATATATAGGATAAATATTTATCACATAGTAAATACTAACAAAAAAGGCCCAAGTAACCTTTTAGTTTTATATGTCTTGTTTATTATCCTTATCATAAATATCATACTCAACCTTTTATCTTTTTATATAGTTGTGCGGTGCTAAGGTTAGCACAAACATGAGGCTTATAGAAACCATCATGTTTATCATTAATTTTAGCCAAGTTTGCTCTATTAGGATGAAAATAATTATGGTAACTGTTAAAAAGAAAACTATTAAAAGACAAAACATTATATCTCTAACTTGAATAAATGGGGGGGTTTTTGCATTTTGAAGGGTAAAAATTATGATAAAACCTAATGAAATTTATGCAGAGGTATCTGTGGCACATTGTCAGGTATAACACAGCATGAAAACTGAGGCATTTATTTGCTCTAATAACTTTAGAATAAAATTCTTGAAATGTTTATGCTGCTAAAACACATGAAAAATACAGAAAATGACAAGATTGTTTCTGCAGAAGCAGCAAATATTTGCAGTAATGTTATCCATCCACTTTCATGTATACATCAGCTGTTTGTGACATATAGTTTTCCAGGTTGCACCCATGTTAAAAGACACATTTATGAAGACCAAATGTTTTGTGTTTTGCCGTGAACTCTTTAGCACCTTTTTCAGCTAAGACAATGTTGTTGCAAAATTTGATTGGGAAGGAGTTGTTTTCATCTGTGGCCTCATGGTGCCTGTGACCATAGACATTCCAAAGGGTTTCTGATAGTCTGTGTTACCAAATTGTCAAAGAAGAATAATGTATTGTTTACCTGTCTTCAATATATTTTCCTCATCAGCCTAGAATTTCTTGCAGAAGACAACTGTTTTATTTCACTGAAATAGATGGGAATGTTGGGGCACATCCTTCCAAGGTGATGCTGTCCTGGTTCTAGGTACTTAAAGTGGCAGGTTTAGGTTTTCTTTCACAGAAACACAGAATCACATCATGGGAAAGGTTGGAAGAGTCATCCTAGAGCACATGGCACAGAACTGCATCCAGACAGCTGTTGAGTATCTCCAGTGAGGGCAGTGCCACATCCCCTCTGGGCAGCCTGTTCCAGTGTGGGGTCCCTCACACAGTAAAGATTTTCTTCCTCACATTCAGGTGGAATTTCCTGTGCAGCAGTTTCTGCCCATCATCTTTAGTCCTATTGCTCAGCATCCCTGAGAACAGCCTGGCTGCAGCTTCTTGGCACCCTCCCTTCAGATACTGACAGACATTCATGAGGTTCCCTTTCAGTCATCTCTTCTCGAGGCTGAACAGGCCCAGCTCCCTCAGCCTTTCCTCGTAGCAGAGATGCTCCAGCAGTCCCTTAATGAACTTTGCAGACCTCTGCTGGACCTGCTCCAGGAACTCCATGTGTCTTTTGTGCTAAGGAGCACAGAACTGGATACATTCCTACAGATGCAGCCTCACCAGGACTGAGAAGAGAGGCAGGATCATCTCCCTCAAACTGCTGGAAATCCTGTTCCTGATGCCCCCCAGGATTCCTTCGGCCTTCTGGGCCACAAGGGCACACTGCTGTCCTTACAGTGATAAATACAGAGCCGTGGGTAAAGAAAGGCTAGATACCTGGGGGAAAGCTGGAGAGCCCAAGGACAGACTGTGGCTGCTTAGAGTCCTGGGAAGCATTTGCATCAATGGGAGTTTTACAGGGCCACATCACTAAGTTCCTCATTCTCTCCTGACCACTTCCTCGTTTTTCAGCTTCTGCCACCTCCATCTCCTCACTCAAGACTACAATTACAATGAATGACTATGACTTCTGAAGATGCTTTGCATTTGGCCCGACCAGTATAGACAGGTTATTAAAGAAAGCTACAAGAAAGCTCTACACGTCTACTGACTCTGAGCAGGTTTCTACTTATGCAGCAAATCAGAGCCAATCCCAACATCCAGGCTGTGACCAGAACTAGTTTAAGCCTAGGCAACTTTGAAGACCATGTCCTAGCTTGAGTAAAGCAGGGAAGCATTAACAAAATTAAGAATTATTCTAAGTAAAAAGTCTTCATATTTGTCTTATGCAAGGAGTACAATCTGAAACTAAACACAGCTCAAGCTGATGTTTTTTAACATGGTTAGATCAATCTCTCTGTGATTAGATGTTGCTTTTATAGCCACTGAAGAAGTAACTGAAAGGGTTTTTGATATTCTCTGGAAGCATCTGCCATATAAAATTAAAACATAATGTTTCCAGAAAACATTGGTAAGTTGGCTTTGCTATCTGTCATTAGAGAATAATCTTTTGTGTTGTTTGCAATCTGATATACTTGTAACTTTCCTCTTCTTCATAATTATTGCCTTTTTTTTTCCACCTGAGTAAGCTAACAGAAGGATCTGGGGTTTGAGCTTGTCATTCTCTCTTAATTCACTCTTCCTTTCAACCAGGCACACAGAAAAATACCTCTTGTTCAACACCAAAGTACTGGAGCCTATCTTTTCAGTGCTGAAAAGAGAAACCACTGACTTTTCCTTTTAAAAAGCCACACTTGTCATTCTTCCTGTTCAAGCCTAATCGCAGATATTTAAGGTGTCTGACAGCCACAAGTGACATTGCTTATAGTCTCTTGAAACACGCACTTCTTAGCTTTAATGTCCTTTCAAATAACTGTTACTTGTTACTTTCATTTAAAAGAAAAAACTGATCATTTTTCAACAGTATTTCATTAATGCAAAATAAACTTTTTGGATCTGGACAAGATATCTATTTATAAACCTAGCCCCTTCTTGTGCCTTCTGTGCAGTTGGCAGGGAAAGCTAGCTGGAAGGGGCCAAGGGGCTGACCAGGTCAGGTCACCTTTCCACAGCCCATTGTGCAAGAGCCCAGACAGACAGATGAGACTCAGATGATCAGCTGTTCTAAACTGGTGCTTTGTTTCATTTATTTTCTATTTCAGTTGGAACAGACCTACAAAGATCATCCTGTCCAACTGCCTGACCATTTGAAAGCTGACCACAACTTAGAGTATATCATTAAGAGCATTGTTTAAATGCCTCCTAAACACTGACAGGGGTGGGTGATCCACTGTGATCTACCACCTCCCCAGGAGGCAACAGAAGAGAACAGAATAGAAAGAACAGGTCTGTGTTGGAAGGGACCTAAAGGATCACCTAATTCCAAACACCCTGCCATAGGCAGGGGCATCTTTCATCAGACCAGATTACTCAGAGCTTCATCCAGCCTGGTCTTACACACTTCCAAAGATGGGGCGTCTTTAACTATTCTGGGAAACATGTTCCTGGGTCTCATGATCCTTACAGGAAAGAATTTTTTCTCATCTCTAATTTAAGCCTAATCTCTTTCAGTTTGAATCCATTCCCCCTTGTCCTGTCACTACATGTTTTTGTAAATAGACCATCTCTCTTGTCTGTTCCCTTCAGGTACTAGGAGGCTGTAATTAGGTCACTGTGAAACCTCTTTTCCAGGCTGAATGAAGCAGAACTCTTGGCTCTGCTTCAGCTTGTTTTCATGACTTCACTGATGTATACATGACATTTATCACTGCCTGAAATTATGAACACCTTATCATTCTGAGCAGTGATGAGAGGGTAGTTTGGGAGGAGATGAAGGAGCTGCAGTTTCTAGCATATGGGTTGGAAGGAACATGCCATGTCATTCTATGTGGAATGGAAGCTAAAGACACTGAAAAATATCTCTGCTTTCTTGCAAGTTCAATTTCCCAGTTGCTCTGAATGCCAGCTATGTAATTAGCTCAGTAATATCCAGGGACTAGGGATACAAGGGATATTAAGTGCTCACTGTGCTTTGAACCCTATCCTCAATAGGTAGTGGGGCTGCTGGGAGAACACTTGCTTAGTCTTCAAAACTTTGTTAGGCTTCTGTGAAGAGCTAATGCTGTTAGTATGTATATTAACAGAATCTCAGAGAACTAAAAATCACTTCTGTTAGGGTATGTGGGACAGCCTCATTAAAACAATAAGAGAAACAAGGGCACTGCTTGTTGTAAAAAACCTTCATTAGAGTATTTCCAGCTAAATCATTTCAGAATAAAGCTGATCAAACAATTTCTAAAATTTCTTATTGGCTAATTCAGTACCGTATTAAATGCCATATCAACACAATGCCTTCATGATCATTTAATCATGGTCGTTATTCCACTGGGAGTCACTCAGAGGCTACAGTCCCTCAAGGGGTTCCCTATCTGTCTTCACAATAATTGACCTAGCAAAAAAACCCCCTTTCCTTTTTCACTAAATGAACTTGAAGTTACATTAAGCAGGATGAACTGATGAAACCACTCCTCACCACAGAAAATGAGAAAACACTCCTTCTGTTTCCCCTCCTCTGTGTCCCCTAGCACCTGCTGCCACCATATAGGTGGCACCCTGCACCCTTTTGTGACCTTTTCAGCTCAGTAACACAGCACACAAGCACAGGAAAAGAAAACATTCTCTATGAGCAGTGAGCTTCTTGAGCAGTGAGCTCTGTTGGCTTGGGGAGGGGGCTGAGGAATACTGCAACAAGTAGAGAAGAAGAAAGGACTCTGTGGGAGCCAACAGCCCTTGCAATGAGGCCCTGTGAGCACAGGAAGAGCAAAATCTCCCCTTCTCAAGGGACAGAGAAATGTTAGAAAAGGGGATTATGGAAATACATCCCAGGAAATTTTACCTTCTGTTTCTTTCTCAAATGTGTCAGCGTTTACTTGTTTGAGCCTTATCAGGAATACTGCTCAGGGAAAGGAAGAAAGATGAAATGCAGTGGAAAATGATACTTATTTGTAAAATCACAGGAACAGTATTAACCTGGGCAACATAAGAATAAAAAACTCACTACATAATTCCAACATAGGGGGTTTTTCCCCTTTTTAAAAATATATTACTGTTTTATGACAATATTTCACGTATTTAATAATTTTGTTTTTTCAAGATTACCCAATAACATCTGTCTTTAGTTCTATCATTTAAAACTAGTTTCCAGCCAATAAATCAAATACTGTTAACATCCTGAAGAGAATATTTTATTATTATAACACACATAAATAGCACATTTATATAGACTATAAAAGAAAATATTGTCAACAAAAAATACATTACTCATGGAACTGGCAAAATACCAACACTTGAATACTCATTTTTCTATATACACTGCATTGTATAAAATCAGTTTTATTAATAAAATGTCATAATAATTTTTTTTAAAAAAATTAAAGTTGAAAACTACATTATGAAAATATTAAAAGTTTATTGAGTGAAACTATATTCTGGAAAGTAAGACTATTCAGAACTAGGTCCTGCACAGACCTAAAGTCCAGTTCTGTTACCAATGATACTTAAAACTCGCAGAACAGGCAGGTCATAATAAAGTGTATCCTGTTTAAGCCATCAGTTGAGAATTTGCCATTTTTCTTCCTTTAGGCTGGTCTCCTATATCAAGCATAGGAAATCAGAAGTCCCACCAAGAGTTTCTTTCATGTGAGAGCAAATTCCTTTGGAAAATGTTCACTCCTCATTTTATGCACTTCAATTTAAAATTTGCTGTCTTAGCCATAAAAAATTGCATGCAGGTCCACTATAAATATCTCAACCAAACTGACTTCATAAAAAACAGAGATACACAATTTAGACCCATGATTTTTCTCATAAATTATCTTAAACACTGAGAAGTATTTTATCATCAATACATCAAAGCAGGCCCATAATAAAACTATAGCATCTTATTTCTTCACATTTGAGACGTAATCTTAAAATTGATTATTTTATAATTTTTTCCATGCTATACACTCTAAATAGGTGCACAGGGTGTCAGCACACTGGCTTTCTAGGTAACAATATCTTGTTCTAGAGCAATGTTAAATTAATCTATTAAGTATCTCCTTTATTTTTCCAGCAGAATGACTATTCTCTACTGACTTCAATCCCTTAGGGCTTCAGTATAATCCAGTATTCCTTAATTTAAGCTTGTTTTTCATGTCATGGATAATTGGGGGGGGGGGTTTCCCAAAACATCACAGCTTTCATTTTTCTTGCCCATAAAAGTCATCATGTGCATCAACAGATATTTTATATCTTTTTCGCCCTCCTGTGACCTACATTCAAAACTTTCCTTAGAAGAAAATCTTTCTTCCCACTCAACAAAGTACTCTAAACCCAGCTTTAAAGAACTCTTTATTGCAATCTTAGTGAGACAGCAAAGTCCAGTAGTAAGGAAGATCATCTTGGATTTGGCAGATATAAGTTCAATGATCCACAAAAGCTTTTCTTAGTACTCTGGGCAAGTCATCTAGTGAGATCCATGATCTTAAATAACCTTTTGGTGTAAAGACTTTAACATCTCTGGGCTTTGATATCCCAGCTGTAGTGGGAGAAATAAAACTCCCTGTTTTTACCTGAGTGTTGTAAAAGCAAGAATTTAAAAATTACAGGACTCCTACACATCCTGGAATAAACATTTATTGATAAGATCTTCTTTATGAACCTTGCAGGGAAAAAGTGCAGCACAAAAAAAAAGGCAACACAAAAATACACTCTTGCATTATTAATTAAGAAATAGAAGTAATAATTAAATTAAATAGAAAAATGAATACTACTACAATCAGTGCACTTTGTACTATTAAATTATTAAATACCATAAATAGATCAAGATTTCCTTAGTGTTCTAATTAAGTTTCAACTGCATATTACTCTATTATCAGTTGTATACCTGCAGCAAAAGCAACCTTGAAGAGCATTACCTTCTATTTTTTGCCTTCATTAGTAATTGTAGCAACACTGTTAACCAGAGTTTACAGAACCTTATTGATCAGTATTTTCACTGTCATTGGTTGCAAGACAGACTGTTCATCTTCCAGGGATGGTTCAACAGCTCGAGGCAGCTGACTCAACACCCCTTCATGGCTGATGCACACATTGCTCCCTGCCTTTTCCACCCTTCCTTTCTGCCCCAGCACTGACCACTCACTCCTGATGCTTGCACCATGCCAGCTCCACAGCTAATTAGTTCTTTTTGGGAACCACTTTTAGTAAGCAATTGACTTGGGTTATGGAACCAAAAAATGTGTATTCTATTTCATCTGTTGAAAGCAGTTGGGGAAATGTTGTTGTTTTGTTTTTTTTTTTCTTTGTCTCTTGTAGCTATGGGGGGAGGGGGGTGGATGCTTTCTGATAATGGCCCAGCTGTTAAAACTGGGTGGGGCAGTGTTCCTTTTATCGCTCATTTC
>VZUI01044652.1:0-21156 GCA_013401135.1 Cettia cetti | reverse complement strand
TCCTTCCTTCCTTCCTTCCTTCCTTCCTTCCTTCCTTCCTTCCTTCCTTCCTTCCTTCCTTCCTTCCTTCCTCTCCTATTGCCTGGTCTAGATTTTTTCCTCATGTGCCAGGGCTTTTATTTCCACACCTGCCTCCAGCTGAGAACCTGAGGCTTTAATGAAAATACTCACTATTGCAAACTTGGTGATCTAAAATTTGACAAAGTAAATAGTAATGTTAAATTATGGGGGATGCCCTTTCAAATGCTTGTGCCAAAGCATGGACAAAGGGCAAGGCTTTGCTGTGTTTGTGTCCTGCCAAGTGGCAGCACAGTTAATGGGGTTTTCAGGAACGGGCTGGAATGCAAAATGCAAACAGGAACAGAACGGTTTGGGCTTGTCCGAGTCCCGGTGTGGAGGTTTGCAGGTAGGGGGAGGATTGCAGCCGTTGTTGCTGCCTGGTGAGGGCAGCTGGGGCTCGGGTGCTGTGCAAGGGTGAGCTCCTGTGGGCTGCACACTGGGAATAGGATCTTGCACTCTGAGCAGCAAACCAGGCACCTCGGATGACAGAGGAATAGATGCTGTTCCTTACTTTTGATGAGCTAATTTGTTACTGTGGCGAGAAAACAAATGCAGTGTTGAGTTCCATCAGTTCCTTTTTTCAGAGGACAGTCCTACAATGTAATGTAATGTTTTTATTTTATAGGCTGGACTGAGCACTCTGAATTATTTAAGGCTTTTTACTGAGCTGTTCTGGGCACTTTGCCAATCTACAAAACACTTCATTTATTGAAATGTCCTTAAAATTAGTTTCAGATGGTGTAGGGGGCATTGAAATCTTTTTGTTAAGGAACCAAGGAGTCGTTGGGGATGGAGGCTGAAAAGCAAGAAGTAGATGTGGAAATAAAACAGTGAAGTAAGGGTGTGAATTGCAAACAGCTGTTTGCTATGATCATGTTGAGTCTCCACTTTAATATGGCATTTCTAGGGATTCACGCTGTGCCTTCACAAGGCTGTGCCTTATCTGGAGATCTCTGCTTGAGAACAGAGCATTTGCCGGTTGCTGAAGGAGTGTTAATTATTGCTGTGGTATTTTACTCTGTGACACAGCTGAAACTGAACCCCAGAGCATACCCTGGGCCCAATGAGATCCAGATCTCCCTGAGCTGGTTTTGTGAGGTTTTTGACATTTGTTCAGGAAAACCTTGCTTGAACAAATAAAATGCTAAGACTTTTTCTTTTCTTTTCTTTTTTTTTCTTTTTTTTTTTTTTCCTTGCCATTTCTATACCAATGGGACAGACCCAGACTGGGTGCTGCAGGATTTTGAGTGCAAGGCTCTGACTGGCTCTGTCAATTTTCTGGATGCTGAAATACATCTGTTACAGTAACATCAGCTCTTTATGCACTGAGAGAGGAATATTAAGCATTAGAACATAAAAAAAGCAGCTCTTACCAACATATGTTTGCCAAAACTGCATCTGCAAAGGGAAAAAAGAAAAAGTTTCCTTTGTTTTCTAATTTCTGTGAGTTCTCTGACTCAAGCAGTACCTGGATGGCTCCAATGATGAAGTAAAAGACTTGCAGGGAATCCACCACCTCCATAATCCCAGTGGTGACTGGCAAAGCTTTTAAAGCAGTTCCCCAGCACAAGTGACAGAGCACAAATGAGACTTAACCATGCCAGATGCTGCCCTGTAAGTTTTCTCCTTGCTGTTCTCTCCTCTTGCCCCTCTGTGCCCCACCTGAAGGGTGCAGAGGTGTGGGCTGGAGGGAACAAGGTGCTGCCATTCTGCAGCAGCATGGGTACTCACCGTTTTCTCTTCATTTTCAAACACTTCTCGGGCCTCTTCATAGCTGCATTTTTCTTCTATGCATTCCCTCTCGAGGTTCCCAGGAATAACCTCTTCCAGCCTGTTGGAGTTGGCTCGCCTTTGCCTCTGCAGAACCAAGCTTGCCTCTTTGTTCTCAATGAACACTGAAATTGGGACAGAAACAGGGGTTGGAGCAGCTGGGATGGGCTGTCAGGGCTCTGTTCTCCCAGAAAACACCTTTCCAGGTGTGCACCCCCATTGCCCCGTGGCCAGAGACATTTCAGGACTGTTACTGTGGACATGAGCTTTCTTTACTGCCCAACTTAAGCGCAATCTGAGGGATGAAATCTGCAGAGCCAAATGTCAAAACAGTCAATAAGCAGAAATTACTGATGGCAGGAGGGTGACTGGGAGTGCTGAAGTTTGATGCTTAAAATATCCTAAAGCAGATGGTGTTAGAATCTCCCATCACAGATGCACAGACTGGAATAAGCTGTTTGAGAGGGGAAAATAATAGGCTTTTACATGCTGCTGCTTGGTGAGGTCTTGTTTGGACACAGAAATTGTCCTGCTTTGTCTGCCTGTGTTGGCTGTGAAAGGCCATTCGCCTCTGCAGGCAGCTGTGGCCCTTGGAAGCAAGGGGCCATTTCCTCCTCTCCCTCCTCCTCATCCTTGCCCACGGCCCTGGGTCCCAGCATCACCTGCAGGCAGGAGGGCTGACATGAGCCTTCCTCACCCCCTGGCCCACCTCCTGCCACTGGGGGTGTTTGTATCCACCTTCAGCAGTGGCCACGCTCCTGGGCAGGGCCACCAGCAAGAGCTGGTGCAGTGGGATGGCCACAGTGGCCACCAGCCTTGCTGTGGGGGCTGCCTGGTCATGGTGCTGCCATGGGTATTCCTGGCAGGGCTGTGCTCCCAGCAGCAGGGACAGCAGCAGGGCTGTCCTGTGGCAGCCCCTGGCAGGGTTTGCTCCTGACTCCTCTCTGCTGAGAGTTCTTCTTCACCTCCCAGCAACACATTATTCACCCTGTGGATGTCCCTCTGCTTGCCCAGCCTCTCCTCTCGTGCCACCACCCCCCAGCACGTTCAGCATGTCCCTTTTTGTCACCAGATGGCAAGGCAGAGCAGCTCTCAGAGCTGTGATGGCCACCAGCACAGGGACCCTCATCTGGAGGCTCTGCAGGACAGGACTGGCCCCCTGAGGGTTAGGGACAGCATGAGCTTGGCCAGGCAGGGAGAGAGGAGAGCGAGGGACAGGCACCAGCCACTCGTCCCTTCTCACAGCCAGCTCCTGCTCCCCATCAGAGCAGAGCCCAGCCCTGCTGAGCCTGCAGAAGATGAGTTAGTAGAGCTCTCCTGAGCCCCTGGTTAGTTGGCTCACACCAGGCCACCCCCAATGGAAGGAGCCCCTTCCCTGACAGGTGTCTCTGCAAGAGACTGAAAGCGTGCCTTCAGCTTCTCCTGGTGGGATGTGCCAAGCACTTGGACAATTAACCTCTTTAATGGAGAGAACTCCTTTTAATGAATGCAGCTTTACCTCCCTTCAGATCCCTCTAGGCTTTCTCTGTTGCTCATGGATCCCACATGCTGCTTTTACAAGCAAAACTAGATTTGGACTGAAGGCTGCAGGCCCTGTGCAGTGACAGGAATGGCACTCACTGGGCTGGAAACCATCCTCACACTGAGAATACACTCACACACCATTCACCAACTTCTGAACCAGCATCTGAGAGAGTGAGACAGGTCTCTGGGCCAGGTGCTGGCAGGGCACACCTGCCCTGTCCATTTCATTATAGGGGGTACCCCTTGGTGTGTGGTAGCAAAAATATAAAGTTCTGCTCACTTCTCATTGCTGAGCAAACATTTTGGAAAAAGCCTTTTTTAACCTGTTTCATTAACAATGTTTTAATGAAAGAAGAAAGGGCAGCCTTGCAGCAATCAGGAACTCACATTGGATGTGAACCAGCCTCTGCTGGAACTGTTGCTACTACAGATAAATCAAGCAACAGCCTGCATTACTGTGTGTGATTGCCCACATCCATCAACTGCTCTATCTTGTCTCCAGCTTTGGCTGCATCCTACAGTCTTTGTTAAAATCACGCTGGGTTTGGCTTTCAGCAATCCTGGCAGTGGCAAATCCAATGAGTGTTTTATGGAGGTGAGCACTTGTTTGTTGTCCAGGACAAAGTGATGGCACACAAGGAGGTGTGACTGTCACTCCACCAGCAGCGCTCTGCCCTTTTCCCCTTCTGTGTGTGCCTTCTAAAATGGCTGAATCAAGCTCTGAAAGCTTTATGATGCAAAAACCTAGGAAAAATTCCATTCTTAAAATTAATCCCTGTGACACATGCTGTGTAAAATCAGCATAAAAGCTATTATTTCATTCCTCCAGAAAAGAGCCAGAGCTTTGAAGAGTAGCTGTAAAATGCAGCAATGCCTCTGAGCTGTTGTCTCCCACAAGACTGCACAAGCTGTCGCACTACCAAGTGACAAACTGTCCCTCTGCCAGTGTCTGTAACACCCTGTACCCAAAAGTGAAGGGTTTGCTCAGTTTTAAATGAACTCACCTGTATTTTCAACACCAAGACAAGCTCCCAGAAGACACATGGAGAGTATGAGGGGGATATTTGCCATCTTCTCCCCACTGCCCACACCTCTTGCAGTCAGCTGGTTCGGGCGGCCGAGCTCAGTCAACAGTTCCAAAGTGCAGCTGCTTGTTTACTGACTCTGGGTCACCCTGGAATTTAACATCCCCAGATGTTCCAGTGCCCAGCCAAGCCAGCTGGATGTGCTGCCATGGGAATCCCACGGTGCTTTCTGTGGCACTGGGGTGCTCACCAGCTGGCAAACACCATCTGCAGGGACAGGGACGTGCCCTGCTGGATGTGCTGGTGTCTCCCAGGCTGCAGCTCCATTAATTGCTCTGAGGCTACAGTAGCCCTTGGGTGGGTGCTGTAAGCTTTTGCTTGAGCTTATGAACCATAAATTCTGTGCATTCAGTCCAGAAAATCAGGAACATTTCTTTGTGAGGCAAGGGAAGCAGACATTTCTGGTTCATGGTGTTTGGAGTTACCTCTGTGAGCAACCCAGACCAGCAGCTGCAGGTGAAGAGCAGAGGCTGAATATGAGTTTGAGCCTCGTGAGATCCGTCTTGGCTAGGTGGAAAAAATACTTTATCTTCCTCTTCTTGAGCAAACAAAAGGTCCTGAAACGTATAATTCATCTTGTTTCTTCTTGTTCCATTTGAAATGATCTTTATTCATCACTGACAGTAGCTTTTGTTATCAAATTTCTGTGGTTGATAAATGAGTTAGGATGAGGTAATGTGCTGTTGATGTAAATTGAATGCAAAGTAAAGAAGGTAATGATCGCCTCTCATTTTCTGTGCATAAGGAAATGCAAATGTGAGAAAATAAATTGAGCTAAAATGCTGAAACAATACATCTCCTGTCAATAAAGAGGAGTGCAGAGAACGGCCTGCCATAACAAAGGATAATTAGAATCACATTACTATAAATATTTTACTTTAGAACATAGGCCAGTCAAATTATTTTAGGTTTATGGCGCATATTTCACGTGTAATAGTTTTTGCAACATTATTGCCAATTAATCTTTACAGAGAATGCCAACATCATTAGAATAAACCTGGTTATTAATACAAATAATTTCTATTGTTTACTACTATTGCTGCCAACTTCTGGGCCACTAATTTGAAGGCAAAGTGCTTCTTTTCATTTAATTTGCAAACAAATCCTCAGAACTGTGATCCCCAGCACGGGCCCTTTGGAGATGAAAGCTTTGTTGTTTAGGTGGGTGGCATTGATCAGATCTGGATGTATTTTGGCTGAGTGTTCATTGTTCTCAAATGACGAGTGTTTAAAATAACACCCAAGTGATGTTCCTTCCTATTAAATATGCTTGCAGTAGCATTGAGCTGTTAGGAGATGCCTCTCCTGGTTTGATGTGGTTTGGGCTTTTTTATTGAAACATCCCCTGTTTGTTGGAACAGAAGCATCCCACCCATGCCTGTGCTTGTGCCCAAGGCAGAGGGAGCTGGCAGGGCTGCAGGGCAGCTTGTTCCTGGCAGGGTCACCCCTCTGACCCAGGGGCTGCCCCTCCTTAAAGCAGCTCTCTGCTGCCAAGTGAACTGAAGCTTGTGAGAAGTCAGAAACAGAAATCTATTTCCATTTTAATCTGATATTTTAAAAATGTGTGCTCTGGCTGCGCTGATCAATAATGTTAAACAGCCTGATGGCTTGAGGATCTTGTTAAAGGATTGTTCATAATCTCCCTTGTCTCCAAATACACTCTTTTAAGTGAAAAATCCTCTCTCAAAACCTGAAGCAATTTGCCCTCGCCCTCTAGACAACTGTGGTAAGTAATCTTTCCTTAACCAAGAGCAAACAAGCTGTTTCTAAAAATAAAAACCCAAAACAGGGGAAATAATGCTTGATCTTTATTTTTTCTTATTCTATATGTGATTGCTTTGGAGTCACTGGTTTTTCTGCTGCTCTGATTTTGGGAAATTATGCAAATCTGAATGCAGCACATCCATGGGGGCCCTCACAGTGCTGTCACTGCTGTAATGATTAACATCCTGGAGAAAGTACCAGCCCTGGCAGAAGTCCCACAGCCCCAGAGACACTCAGGTGTGTTTGGCCATCAGAGGCATCAGTGGCCTGCCCCAGGTGAGGCTGTGCCCTGAGCTCTCCAGGTGGGCTTTAGGAGCCCTCCTCCCCGTGCTTCTGGGCTGGTGGGATCACAGGCACGCCGAGATGCTGCTGCTGGCTTCAGTTCTGTGCTGTGGGAGGGGATTTAGGCCAAAGGAGGTGTCTGGGCTCAATGATGGGAAATAGCACCAAGGATCAGCTTTTCAGTGCTGGCAGCAGAGTCAGAACAGGAGCAGTGCTGGCTCCGCCATCCCTCAAAGCCTCTCCTCACCTTATCAATCTCAGGGCTTTCAGTTTTGAGTTGGGCACCTTTCCTCTGCTTTTATCATTCAATAGTTGTGCCAAGAAAAGGCTCCCTTGCTGAATTCCCTCTAGACCCATCCATTGCAGATAGCACATAGCTCCATTCCTCCCATTTTATTCTGTTTTTAATTAGACTCCTGAACAGGAGCACAGAGCAAACTTGTTTTCATCTGGGAGGTCCTGTGGCTCTGAAATATTTACAGGAAGTAAATAACTGTCAGAAAGTAAATAAGTGCCTGACTCTACATGAGTGTAAAAGTGCTTTGAAATAGTCTCATTCAAATAAAAGCTCTTCATGTTGAGTGGCAGTAAGAAAAAAGCAACACAGGCAAAAAATCCCCAATGTAGAAGATAAACACAATTACTAATTCATGGAGCAGCACGTTTCACAGTAGCAGCTTTCGTATCTTTCTTTGCAGTTTGATTTGAAATAGGCCAGATAAAAGGAAATCTGGATTTGGTTTGGTCATCATCTTTTCAGAAAGCAGAGTGCAAGCTCAAGTAGACACAGCGTGCTGCTGAAGCCACTCTAAATTTAGAATTCACCATCTCCACTTCAAACTCTGGATAAAGCAATGAAAGGAAGCTCAGCTCTTGCAGGTTTTCATGGGTCAGGTAGATCACCAGGCTCAAACACCAGTGTACAGAGCAAGAGCTGAATTAAATATAAGCTGAAAATCTGGCTTGCTGCTGTGTCTTGGCATGAGATGACACAACCCCTGTCAGGCCAGGCACGTGTCCTGTCCCAGCCTGGCATCCAGCTGAGCTTGATTCCTCCTTCACTGACAGGGGAGGGCTCACTGTGCCTTGCTCTGATGCCTGTTGCTGGAGGAGGGAGGTGTCTCTCTTTCTCCCCTTTTCTGTTACCTAGAAAAGCAGCCTCAACTGACAGATCACATTAAATGCCAAACTGGATTTTTGGATAGCTCAAACTGGGGTGAAATGAGTCTCAAACAGCACATCAAAACCCACCATAGCCACAGCTCTTGCACCTAACACCAAGCTTAAAATAATAATTTTCAGTGTTCTTGTTCTGCCCATTTTCCAGATCAACATTTGTGGCTATTCCCTTGTTCTTATTCTTTTACTTAATCATATTTCATCTGTAGTTTTTATCTTCTTGTCTCAGGGCATCCTTGTGTCCCATTCACTTTACCCACCTCCCTTTATTCGTGCTCTTTCTAGTTTGCTTTCTTGCTTAGTAGCAGACCTGTCTGTGGTATCAGCACTAAAATCCAAGGGGAGGATGTGCAGAGGAGAAAGAGGGTTATTTCTGAGCTGTGCATCCCTAATTGACACCACCAACCAGATCCAGCAGTGGCACTCAAAGCTTGTTCTCTGCTTAACAAACGTGGTTTTAGAACATCCCTCCCAGCTGATGGGCTTCAGAGGCAGCTGGAGATGCTGAGAGCCCTCCCAGGGCTCTTGGACCTGCTGCAAGAGGAGTGATTGATAGTGGAAATTCAGAGAGAGGGGCTCCACAGTCCCCCTGTCCACTGACATCAGCACAGGTGATGAATGAGCCCACGGCTCTGGTTCCAGAGACAGACACTGCAATCCTTCTCCTGAAATCCCCAGCCCGTCAGAGGTGTGTGATATGATGAACAGCTGAGAATGAATTGGTGTTTTTACTGAATGTGACCTACTTGGGCTTTCTCTTCTGTTCCCTGACCCAGTGCCCTGGAGTGCTTTTCCTGCTAGCAGTGCTCACTAAAGGATGCTCTGCCTTGCCAGTTCTCAGAGCCAGCAGAGCTCTGCCCTGAAGAATAATCTGCAGCCAAATTCACCAGGAGAGGCAGCCAAGCTCCTCTGCACTGCTTGGGCACTGCTTTGAAAGGTCAGGAGGGATGGCAGCTGGGTACCCAGGGCAGCTTCAAGGGGTGATTTTCACTGCTGTGGAGGGCAGGCACCTCCCTGCTGCTGGAAGGGACCTGCTGATGGAAGATCTGTCATGGCCTTTGCAGGGGAGTGTCCAATCTCTGGTGCAAAGCAGGCACCAGAGTTTGGATTCATCCTCCTGGATTTAATCATTTGCACTAGTGCAAGGCCAGGAGACAAAACTACTCTGTCAGCACAGGAATACATAAAATAAACAACGCCCCAGGGCTGGAGGCGAGCAGAACTGACCCTCTGTATTCTCTGCTCCAGGTTTAAAACACTGCTGCCAGGTTAATGTGAGGAATGAAGCTCAATGCTAGTAAATACTTTTGACTTATGCCCTGGCTGTGGGTAATTTACATCACACCTGCAGAAAATCTCATCTGGATTATGTCCAATTCATAGAAGTTTATTTCCAAGGTGGTTATTTATAGACTGCCTTGCTAACTATTTTTTGTGGAAGGGTCTGAACATCAGCTCTCTGAGCAATCCCCATAAAATTAAAATTTTCAATTTTAATGGTGAATAAACACTTTAAAGGAAATGAAATATTATCCAACAAATCCTTCCTTTCACTTAAAGCTCTGAGACTTTAAATATTTATTAGCAGTGTCTTGGCTCTGCAGCAATGTTAAAAGGCTCAGCACCATTCTAAGGAGGGAAACAATCCATTTGATTGGAAATGAACAGAAAATGCCACTTCAGATTACAGTGTTTGGAAAAATGATCAGCACTTTTGTCTTCTCTGTAGTGCAGCCAGAAATAGGGTTTGGGCTTGTTTCCTCCTTTAAACCTCCTTTGCCTTACAAATTTTTGTGGTTCTTCCTCGTGGCTTGCCCCTCTTGGAGCAGTGCTGGTATTTCTCTGGGCAGATCCACCAAGTTGCTCCCCACATTGGGCTCTTCATTTGCTTCATGTTCTTCATTTGTAGATGTGGGACCTTTGGGGGCTTATTGTTTTATTTTAGGTTCTGTTTTTCCCTTTAGCTGGGTAGGAAACAGCCTGCTGTAATCGCAGAGGATAATAACTTAAGGTTTGTGAAATCTGAGGACGCTTTTTCTCCCCAAATACCGAAAAATACTTTTTCTTTCTTAAAAAAAAAAAAAGCTTTAAAACTTTCTAAGTTCTCTACACAGTAGTGAACAGAAGCAAGATATGATTATTAAATAGGATTTCAAGCTGCACAATGCTCCCCCTCCAAAATCTGCTATTTCAGCTCGTGAAGTCACCCCCTCCTCCCATCTGAAGGGCTCAGCTCCCTCCTCTCTGGGGCCAGAAGGCCCTGGATTCTGGGAACTGAGCCCTCTGCCAGAAGGCTGCTGCAGTCAGGCATCAAGGAAATGATAAGGTGGCAGCAAATTGCTGATGGCAGAATGAAGGAAAACAAATTATTGTGCCTGAAATCAAATGCATTTTAATTAATGCTTCTAATCTACCTAGTGAAAGTTCTAAATGCCATTTGTGCCTTCGTTTTTGCTCCTAACAGTGGCAAACTCATAAGAGGCAAAAAAACTGTAATGTGCGCCACTAAGGCTAAAATATACCAGAAGTGGAGTAATTTGGGTAAGAATTTCATTGTGGGAAACCTTCTGTAGCCCTGAGGTTCATGTATCACATCCCACCTCTGAGGGCTTTAAATACCACTGGGGTTTGTAGTTGCTGCCAGTCAGAAGGCTGAGCTCTCCTGCAGACACCCTCCCCACCCTCCAGTCCTGTCTCTCAGCTCTCCCTGTGTGCCCCAGCGGGGAAAGGTCTGGCTGTGGATTTCCTCTGCAGGCTGCTTCCCCCAAAGCCACCACCACCACCCTGCCTGGGGATGGGGGAAGCTTTGTCTTTATCTGGAAAAGGAGTTTGAGCCATCCAGAAGGCAATTTATTCAGAGTTAAATCCGAGTAACACCTTTTCTCCAGCACAGGCTCTGTAGAAGCCTAAGCAAGATGAGCTGGCACAGATCTTTATTTTTCACGTCCATTCAGTTTTTCCTTCTCATTTCCTCTTAAAAGTTACAAAATACCTAACTACAGAAAAGAGCAAATCTACATCTTGCCAATGTGTGTGTAGCTTGCAGGTTGGAGACATTCTACAAGACTGAGACAAGATCTTGTTGGGGGGGTTTGTTGTGGTTTGCCTCTTTTAAATCCAAATTTTGTGTCCTGCAGGAGGAAGGGAACGGTGATTCAAGAGCAGAAGAGTAAAAAGTGGTGATAAATAAACAGTGGCTAGGATTTAAAGGCAATTCCTCATCTGAGAGTAAGAGTTTGCAAACTGCCTGGTAGAACCAGGGATGGGGGGACAGGTGAGGAAAAAGTGCTTAAAAAAAAGCTTTAAAACAAAACCTGCTACAAGCAACTGGAGGGGACAGCAGGCAACCCGGGACTGGGGTGGAAGGGGACAAAGCTGTACCTCTGATCACAGTGCAAGGTTTACCTGGGCTACTGCCCTGTGGCCATAAAGGGAAGAGGTTTTGGGTGGAAAGACCCACTCCCAGCTCGAGCAGTGGCCCAAGTCCTTGCAGGCGACACGTGGAACAAAGCAAAAATAGGAACAGAGCTCTTTGATTCTGCCGAAGCCCCAGAGCACCTCAGCCTCTTACTTTTGATCTTTAAGAGGAGCTGATTGCATGTCCTTCAGGCCTTTGCTCCTCAGTGCAGGAGTAAAGGCTCAGTGAGCTGAGCTGGTTGCTGATCCTGGGAGCAGAAACAGCATCAGAGTCTGATAAAAGATTTATCCTAGGAGGGGGGTCTTCCTGGAGCACTTCCTCACACACTTGAGGAGATGCAAATGTTCTCTACAGTCTGAATGGCGTGATCAATCTCATTGCCGGTTAACTATTGCAGATGAGAGGAAACTCTGAACTGAAACAAGCCCTTCTGAAAAGGAGCTATTGTTTTTCCCATCCTGCAAATTTGATTTTCCCATCCTGCAAATCTTGGTTCTGCTGGTGCTTTAATGTGTGAATAACCTGTCAAGATCCTCGAACATTTCTCTCTTTTTCATTACATAGAATATGGCAGATCTCTGTAATCTTCTGTCCTGTAGCCTCTGTGGTACATTTAACAGTGGAAAACAACCAGTGCCTTAAAATAAAAATGAATTTAGGTTTGCATTAAGATGCAGAGGGAAGGAGTTATTTTTGTTGCTGTTTTCTTTTTCTGCCTTTTTTTTTACCTGCCCCGAATAGAGATTCTTTTAAGTCTTTGGTGTTTATGCTTCAAGCTAATGCAAAGAGAACAGTGACTAAACCTGCTGGGTTTTGAATGTATGCAGAGAATCACAAATTTTATGGATTGTTTATGTTATCTGAAAGAAATCTCAAAGAAATAGATTGAATAGTGAATTATAGAAGGAAAAATTTCCTTCCTTCCTACCATTGTGGGTTAAGGGAAATGTAATCTATTTGAAGGAGCTCAGTGTTGTATTTTGAGGTGAATTTACAAGTTTAGTTGATGAAAACACTTGGGTTGATACAGCAGATATATATATATAGATAGATAGATAGATAGATAGATATAGATATAGATATATACACTTCAGCAAGATAGATAATTTTGTGTCTCAGAGTCCTTCATATTAAATAACCAGAGAGCACAAAAATGGATAAAGTGTGTGTTAGAGGGATTTAAAATTGTCTAACTAATGATCCTCAAAACGACCATTGTCAGCTGCTGGCACAGTGGGTGCTCTCCAAATCTCACCTTTTCTCCCTTTGCATGATGCAAATCAGCTGGCTGGAAATGGCACTGGCAGGAGATGCCAGCCCACAGATCAGGGCAGTGCCACAGGGAGAGAGGGCAAAGGGTGGCCCCTGGGAAAAAATACTGAATATGAGTTCACCTGTAGCCAACCTGTGAGTGTGGTCCTTGGTCACATATCCTTTGGAGAGGGAACAGAGCCTCTGTGCAATAACTGCTGTATGAAGAGCCTGTCTAGGACAGCAGTTCAAAATGCTTTGGGGTTAATCAGGATCCCCTCTAAGAAGGCTTACAAAAATAATAGCAGGGTTCATTAACATGCCTTGTTGTGAGAAACCTGAGCAATTTGCTTAGCTATTAAAATAACAGCTTTGTGTTAACCAAGGCAAGTCTGAAGTCTCCACATTTGGAACAAAAGGTTATAAGGGGGGCCCTTTCAATTGAGCAGATAAAGCTCTAATCACATCCTGGAAGTTGAAAAGAAGCCTCTTCACTCAAGAAATAAGAGTGAATGGTCACTGGGACAATAACAGAGGTCATGGTCAAGTACCATTGCTGCAGAATTCTAGATGCATTTAGCATTGATGTGGAATTAAAAAATGATGCATTGGGATGACCTGTGGCTCCTGCTGTGCAGTTTAGGTCAGTGTTTCAAAGCAATTCTTTCATTGCATTTAGTTTACCCTGTACCAGGGAGGAGTCCCAAGACTTCTCTGAACTAGTCCCACTAATCTGTCTGAACACCTGAAATGTAACAGTCTGGGGGAAATTGTGTGTTTTCAGCAGGGTTCTGGAGACAGAAACCCATCCTGCCCTGTTTTCTGTGAGGCTATCAGCATCTTCAGCAATCTGCCCCATCAGAGCTTTAGATTTCTTTCTGTATCTCATCGTCTTTGCTCTGAGTGAAGACCCAAGGATGCTTTTGAAATAGGAACTCTATTTCTTATTCCACATTCAGGCCTGAAAGTTGATGAAAACAGAAGCAATTAGAGAGGGTGAGAGTGAGTAAGGTGCCTCTTCCACTTCATTTAGTAAAGAAACTGAGTTGTCTCCCCTAGGCACTTGTCTTGCAGCCCGTGTGACTGCAGATGGCTGGCACTTTGAAGGAAGACTGTAGTTTAAAGGCAACTCTGAATCATCCTGCCTGCTTTTCTTGGCACAGCACCCTTCCCCGTGCTGCCCTGCAGGGGCTGGGGTTCACAGCTCTCTCAAGACTGGCAGCACCACTGAGCTGAGCTGAGCTTGGGAGCTGCTGGAGGGGCCTGGGGAGCGCAGTGTGGGAAAGGGATGTGTAGAGGATTCCCAAAGCCTGGCAGAAGGCTCACACAGTCCTGTGCATCTCTGTGCAGACTCTGAGGTAAGAAATGCTGACTGAGAAAGGCCATGGGACAGGACAGACATTGCTGAGAGGGAAATGGAACTGGAAACGAGTTTCAGATGATGGCCTTGCAAACAGACTGGATACTTTGGAGAAATAGGACTATGAAAGATGGATTGTAGCAAGATCCACCTAAGGTATTTTAGTGGATTATTGGTTTAGAAGCATTAGCAGCATTGTGTGGCAAAAGGTGATAGGCCAAAAATTGCTTATAATGCATTGTAATTAGGAAATAGTTGGCTTCTGACTGTGACAGTGTGAATTGTAACATCTGCACTGCCTACCCTTCTCATGAGACTGAAAATGGAGTAAAAGTCTTTAAAATACCTCTCAGGAGCTCCATCTCTGGGTCAGAAAAAGGGTTTTTCCGACAGCATGGGTGAGGTGCTGGGGCTGCCTCAGCCCATCTGGCAACACCTGCTGCCTGTGCTCCCTCCTCAGCATTCACTGTTGGGGAGCATCTCTCTTGCCCTCCTTCCCCTCTAGATCAAAGCTGTGATGTGTGTCCCTGTTGCAGGGGGAAGCTAAGTCTTCCTTGCGAATAAGACAAATGTGAGGGCTCAGCTCTGGCATGATAGCTTGGGGTGATTCATGTGGATTTCTCTGGGCAATATAGAGGAGTGTGGGATTGTTTCACTTCCACGTAAAGCCACAATGCCCAGCCTTGAGGCCTCCAAATGGGGCCCAAAACACACCACCATGCCCAATATTGTAATGATTTCAACGACTCCGGTGATGTCTCAGGGTAGCAGGACTTATTAAGGAGGGGTTACAGCTGTGTGACTGCAGGTTTTTCCCCCTGTGCTGGTTCCTCTTTCCCATTCTCCTCTTTGCTCCACAGTCAGCCTCCACTGCTCATGGCTGGCCTGGGGAGGGATGGACAGGAGCCATTGGAATGGGAAAAGGAAAGCTCAAACTGCCCAGAAGGATGCTGTATAAATTTGTCTCAAGGCTGTTCTCAAGCATCGAGGCTAAGTAATTGCCATCCTGCTTCCCAAGATATGTTTTGACCTCTTGTTTAATTATCTTTCCAAAAATTGTCCATTCCTTAAAGTATACTGGGGTGTCCTGGCTGAACAAACTGCTGCCAATGTGCTCGAAAGAGATTATTTTACAGCAACAGCATTTTCACAAACAGGTTTAATGTTCACTTCTCTTCCTTGACCTGAGGGCTCTCTACCTGTTTTTATTCCTTATGTTCCCTTATCATGCACTGGAACCTAAGGCCCTGTTTACTGAGCAGGACCCTGCCTGTCCATCCCTCCCAGCCTGCCTGTGAGCAGTGGGCAGAGCAGAGGCCTCATCTTGGGGGCTGGTTTTGTTCACAGCACAGCCTAGCTGGGAATGAATCCAGTGGCCAGGGCAGCTCCTGGTGCTGCTCAGGGTCCTGCAGAAGCCATTATGTGTCTGTCAGGGGCACCAGGCTCCCTGTTTGACTGGCAGGGTGGGTCTGTGAGGGGCAGAGGGCTGAGATCTGCAGCTCTGCCCACGTCCATTCCCCCAGGGCTGGTGGGACAGCCCCTGCTGCATGCACAGGGCACAGTCGGGCTCAAACCACACCTGCCTCTGCTGGTTTCGGGTCTGCTGCTGCTTTGGGAAGTTTCAGGTGCAGGTAGAAGCTGTTTTCCTGCTGCCACTGCAGATGAAACAGATGTTTGCCCCCATAACAGTGTTAGCTATGCTGAGGAGAGTCACTCCTGCCTTAATCTACCCTTTGGAAAAAAGCATTTGTGCATTAGCACCAGCATTTTGGGTGGAGAGCACAGGCTTTCCAGCAACCTGCTCAGTAAATAACATGTGGCACATGAAATGAGCTAATGGTATTTTTATGTAGGAAAGAGACAGGCCAATCACTCATTCACACTCATTTTTACGGTCTGTTTTATTCTCTCTGATTCAAACCAGCCAGATTCCAGCACCTTTTCATCCATTAGAGGAGCAGACTTCAAAACCCATCTGCCTGTCTCATACTTGCTCCATCAAACTCATTAGGCAAATGCCTCTGTGCATCTCATTTCAACACCTCTGAATGTGGTTAGTACTTCCAAATGTAAAACTCTTGTAGTGATGGCCACAGACTGAGCCTTTGGCTCCTCCAGCCAGCACAGACAGGAGAAGGAAATGCAAGGCTCAGCTAATGTCTGTCAGAAAAATACATGGAAAGTCCTCTAAGAAGACATCAGACTCAAATGGTCCTGGTCCAAAACCAAGATTGAGGAGGAGGAACGTAATCCCAGGGGTTAGCTACTACAGTTAGATTGGTTTGGGGAAGAATTCTCTAGGCAAAAAAACCCCAATTTTATTCTTCCTAGAGTGAAAATATTAAGCTGGAAGGGGAACACGTCCCGGAGAACCCTCATTGCAGGTGGTAGAAATGGCTGGAACCTTCTGCCATGTGGCTCTGGTCTCCCCACAGCCCTGCAGGTGTCCTGAGCTGGGAACTCCTGTGCTGGAGATACTGGAAGCTGTGTGAAGTGGGAGTGCTGCTAGTTAGGCTCCAAAACCCCTTTTAGGATCTGACAGGCTGAGTGCATCCCGCGTTCCTTTAGCTTTTCTTTAGCCTTCTCCTTTCCCTGTTCCAGAGAAATGGAAACATCAACTCTTCCAGCTATGGTGAACCAGCTTACACCTGGTTGGGGAAAGGTTTGAAGCTGTAGGCAAGGGCTTGGAGTTGTGAATTTTACACCTTGGGAAAGGTGAATCCTAAACTTTCTTCACAATCCTGTAAAAAAGCCAAGCCACGGCTCCCTACCAAGGGCTGCTGTGGAAACAGGCAGAGGATGTGCTGTAGCTGCTGCTGCTGTCTGTGCAAGCCTCATCTCACTGTGGGACCCAAACTCACAGGCAAGGCACTATTAATGCCTTCACCCTCCAGGCAATCAGCTGGATCTGCAGCTCCACAGACCCATCAGGGCACGAACAAAATGCCTGCTCCAGAAAAAGTGCAGCACTGGGCTGTGCCATCTCCAAAAGCTCAACCTTGGTGTAAAAGCAAGTGGGAAGCAGCCCAGACCAGGGAAGGGAATTTGGGGCAGACTCTCTGCCAAGCACCAGCATCCCTGCCTTGGCCAGAGGCAGGACAGGGTCAGGGTACCCCTGGAACATCAGGAGAATGAGCCCAGACTGATTCTCTGGCATATGATTCATTGCACTAATCAGATCACTTTAAAAATCAGCATCACACTTTGATAGGAAAATATTTATTAAAACATTGCCAAGTGCTTTCCCCACATGTTTATTGCATCATACCTCTTGTCAGTCACTGCTGGCTGACTGCAGACCACTGTTTGCAAAAGTGCACTGGAAGTTCTGCATACATGAGTAAATAACATATATTTCTACATAATCCATAATATAACTTTAATCTCTTTAGCCTTTCAGTTTTCACAGCTTTATTTTAAGGATAGAGAGTCTGTAGTACAGGGACACTCTTGATTTGATGGGAGCTGATGAATAGGGTAAGATAAATACCATATAAATATTTCTTTGAAATAATGCAGTTGCTGGCAGAGTGAATCAGATGTCTGAGTCTCATGACGGCAGCTGTCACTTTATTAGACTTTTTCATTCAACATTGAATCCATGCTTTATAGCCAGCTATTCCTTTTCTACTTCATAATTTTTCATCGATAGCCTGCTCACTGCACACCTACAATATTTGCACATCTTCTCAAATGCAGTTTGCAGCAAGGAATTTCAGCTGGCAGAACAGCACCAGCAGACAGAAGGTGCAGTGAAATCCCTCAGGTTCAGAGTGGGGTCAGTGTTGGTGGGTGGCAGTCAGGCAGCTTTTCTGGTGATCATATGATGGTTATTTGGAGACTGGAGAGAAGAACCAGAGCTGAAATGATGAGCTGTGGATATTAAGTACTTTTGGAATTCCTATGCTAACAGATGCACTTCCAGAGCTCACAGTGGTCTGCAGACCCCAGGGAAGACAAGAACCAGTCACAGCTCCCAAAGGCAGTGTCAGCTCCTGGTTCACACTGCTTTTAGGACGTCATTACAGTTTTTAAGGAGTGGGTAGAAAGTTAACTTCTGGCACTTGACAATGGAAAGATCTGCGCACCCATCCAAAGCTGGAGATTCAAAGCTATCAGACAAACTCAAATGAATGATAGCCTGACTCACCAGGATGAGTCAGGCGTGTTCCAGAAGGAGAACTCCTTTCTGCCTGTGTTTTTTTGTGTGGGGGACTAGGTATTAGTAAAGTGTTGCTGGTGCTGTCACTGAAAACAGAATAGTAAAGCAGGACAAAGCAATGAAATTGGTCATGAAACTTGCGCAGGTGGGAAAAGTCACCCAAATCCATTTCATAATCTTTTCAAACTGCTTTGGAAACTCAGTAATCTAGGAAGATGCAAGTGCCTGTCTATTCTCTGGAGTTTTTTGTACTTGTTCACTGCAGCAAAATCTCTTGAGGTAGCTCTGCTTGTACTTTCTGTTGAACTGTGAAATGCTGGAAGATGTATTTGCAAAGAGAGATTTTCTTGGGGCAATGTTCTCTCCAACGCAGCAGCCGCTTTCCCAGTCATCATTCTCTTCTGGTTTACCTGTTTCACTGATTCCTCTCAGCAGCATTTTCTGGGCAACATTTTGAAAATTGCTTTCAGGCTGATGGGTAAAATGAAATGGGATCTCTGCCTCATCCCTGCCTTTGGATTGCAGTTCCCACATTGTACCAGGCTCCAGGCAGATCTGCCGTGGTCAATCTGCTTCCGTCAGCCAGGGAGGGGCATTTGTGTGGAGCAGCCTTGGAAACCCAAAGAATGGCACTGTCTAAACAAATGCTACTTTAATTATGGGCATGGGTCCAAAACCAATTGTAGTTACAAAATTTGTGATTTGGGTTGCAGCTGCCAGCCCCTCATTCTTCCCTGAGTGGTTTTTTGTGGGTGACTTTATTTGTTGCCTGAGGAAGAGGGGTGGGTGGGGTGGCAAACAGATGGAGAACTGAAACAGAGGGATGAAAATCCTAAGCCCCCAAAACCTGGAACTCAAAACTATCACAGTGTTCAGAAAGATTAGGCTTTTGATCCTGTTGGCAGACCCTGCTGTTTCCCAGCTGGTCAGCCAGCTCTGGCATCCTCCAGTCACAATTGCAACTGAGAAATGACTGGAGAGCTGCTTCTGTGCTCAAATCCTCACTGCCAGATGTACAATTATGAAGTAGCAGAAGACTCTACCTTGGAACACAGCAGGCTCCAAGCAGCTTGATTTCCTTTGGACAGCTGTAGCACTTAATTTTGTACCTTACCTCTAATTCTTGAGCACGGCTGACATCCCTCAACCCTTGACCTGTGCTGGCTGTGCTGTCCTGTAGCTGTGATTACTTCAAATGGCTGAAATACACGAGAGCATTTATAAAGACATGTAAGGTTTTGGCTAAGGAGAAAGGTGAAAGGCGAAGGTCTCCTTTCAAAGAGATAATCTGTTTTTCCTCTCACAGATATATGGCTTCCTTTCTTGACAGCTCCTTAATTAACATGAAAATGGACTAAATATTTTAAGCAAATCAGAATTTCAAGAAGCAGTTACAGCAGTGTCTCATGTTTAAATGTACGCAGCACTGTGCACGTCATCATTGAATAATGAATTAATAAATATATCTGAAGGAATTTTTAGCCCAGAAAGCATTCCCTGTTTTAGCTTCCAGTCAATTGCCCTATTTACTGCAGGTTTTTTTTAGCAACGCTATCAGTCCTGGAAGTAGCCTTGTCAATATTTCAGTTGCTTTGGTGCACAGAGCCATAGCATTCAGTTGAATTGTAATCCTTAAATTGGCAAGCAAACAGGTTTGCTCAGCTTGCCTGTTCCCTTTTTGGTAACAGAAACTTGGAAAACCTCCTGCCTAGGGTAAGGATGAAGCCTCTTGTCTGACACAGCTGTGAGATTCTGTTGTCCATGGTTAAACCTCTCTCTGATGCTGCTGATTTGAAGGGTACAGAGAAACTTCACCAACAGAAAAAATCCTATTGTAGGTTGATCTAACCCTTTCAAAGACAAGGAGAGCTAAGTATTTAAATCACATCTTCTCTGCTCTCCCTGGGAGAGAGTTCATCTCCTCCTCCCCATTTTTAAAGGTATTTATAGCCCTTGGACCTGAACCTGCTGAAATGTAAGGCTCAGTTGTGCCTTGGATGACAAGAATTTGGACTCAGTTTGAGGCTGCTGTATGGAGCAGGTGTCCTGTCCAACACTCCTCCTCCCTGTCCCTAAGGTCAGACAGGCTGCTGGGGCAGGGGTACCCCATGAGGGGTGTGGGTGTGCTGCAGCCTCTCCTGACCCAGCAGTGGCCCTGCCCCGTGTCCCCCTGGGCTGAGAGAGAGGGAGGGGCACTGGGGCAGAGGGACTGCAGTGCCAGGAGCCTGGCTGGTGTCCTGTCCTTACCCCCTCTCCTCAGCACCACCCAGCATGGTGTGCAGGCTCCCAGCATGACCAGTGCCAGCCCAGAATGAGATGAGACCCACGTCTGCCCCTGCAGATGCAACTTCCACTCCCAGAGCTCCTGTCCTTACAGTGCTGTGTTTGTAATACCTTGCTGTGCCTCCTGCTGCTGTCAGGGACCTGCTGGTGACAGGAGAAACCTGTGGGAGAGGGAGCACTGTCAGCTACAGGGAGGAGGGCTCACCATGTACTGACATGGTGATACATTGATGATTGGCAAAGGCATAAAGTAAATGGACTGGCAAATAATTTTCCTTGGAATCTCGTTTAATAATAGCCATATCAAGTGCTGCCTCTAATAGAGAACATAAAAAGATAAGATGCCTGGGGAATGTGATTTTTTAAAAATTGAGTGCTGTTAAGCTGCATGTGAGACAGGATTTGGGTTTAGTGTTTGGGCTGTGCAGGATGCAGAGCAGTCAGCAGAGCTGGGCTGTGGCTGGAAGTAGGGTATCAGGTCACACAATTCTGTAAGATGAAACCAACGTTTGTTCAGGCCCTGATTCAACTTGCCTCTAAAGTATGTGTATTAAATCCCATTGACTTCAGTAGGACTATTCGTGTCCTTTTAAAGTTACACAAGGGCTTAAGTATTTTGCTATGTTGAAGCCTCCCATTGAGACTTAAATTCATTCTTCCATGCAACATAAAACATCCCAGTGGCAATATTTAGTTCTAGCTAGGAAAAACCAGAGAAAAGATGAATTGCATTTCTCACTGAGGCACACTCAGCATTCACATAAACAGTTTCTTAGAGGTTTTTTTCTCAAAATTTTTGTCAAAATTACACATGCACCATTTACCTGAACATATTCTGAGGTCTAAAATTTTATCCTTGTTTCTCTTCGATTTCTTTAACATAAAAACCAACTAAATCCAGTCTCTGAGGACTGGTCATTTAAGATATGCTGTGAGTTTTTCTCGGGTTCGTTCGGTGGGTTTCCCGAGATTCAGGTGGTTTAAAGTCCTTTGCCCTCTGGAAAGCCCCAAGCCAGAC
>VZUI01044651.1:0-12611 GCA_013401135.1 Cettia cetti | reverse complement strand
CAGAAACTCAATATACAGCACAAACAGAATCGACGATTGGGGATACAAACATCATAAAGTCACCCTAGGACAAACATACACCCTGATTTTTTAATCTGGCTGATACTAGGCTTTTTCCAGTTAAGTCTATAGAAGGGTTGTGTAAATGTTAAGGCCTACCAGAGTTGCAAGTTGAGCTTATGTTTGACCAAAACATCTGGGACAAAGATATACTTAAATTATAGGTAGGAAGTCCTGAGAGAACTTCTGAAAATACATATGTATGTAAAGAATGAGGAAGGATGGGCATTTCTGAAGATACTGAGAGATCACTCTTGGCAACTCCACTGAATGTGAAGGAAACCAGTACAGTACTTTCCTCAGTTTTGAAATGCAAGCTTTCAGCCTCTCATAGAGGAAGGATTGAATGGAGCAAGGTCCTCCTATGAGAAATGGAGGCAGTGACAGCAGTGCACGGATGTGGCTTGCTGAGGACATGAGAGGGCTGGTGTGGGGATTTTGAGCAGGAAGCAGAAAAGGCACCAGCAGCTGGTGTGAGGTCCTAGTAAAGCTGAAGGGAAAGTAGAATCCTAACTTCCATCTCCAGTGATCCATAGCTAGAGTTCCAGACCATGCCCCTTGAAATAAGTAGAGGTTTTACATTAAATCATCATGGATAAAACACTGACACTGCCAGGACTACTCTTCCTCAGAAAAAAAAAAAATCTATACCAGAACTTTCTCAGTCTGTCTTAGAAGGAGAGAGAGCTACACACAACACAGTCATGGCCTGGTGTTTGAGGCATTTTTGTGGACCTTAGGTTCATACATTGTGAAGTGGGGGGATCTAGCACCTAATTTTCTCTTCTAATGAATGTATTAACTACTAAACTATAACATAAGAGCGATCCAAGAACCGTTTTTATGCTAAACCACAACTTAACTTTCCAGTTCCAGAAGGGACAATATAGGTGACTCAGTGTCGAAAGCTAAATTTCTTTCTTCGAGGAGCATAATGTTTCTGAGTACACTTTCCTCTAACCATAGGTGTCCTGGCTGAAAGAAGGACAATAGGCATCTCAGGAGATTTCCACAGATTGGAGGAATATACTGTGTTTTAGCACTGAAGGCTTTGAGAACACTGGAGTGTGGGCGGTCCAGATTGTTGTCTGTGATTTAAGTGGAACTTTGGTTATTAAATCACAACTGGCATTGGGTGCCAAGGGATGGTACCATGCCTCTACATTTTGAGCAAGGAAGCTACGAATCTTGCAGAATCACAAGACTTAAGGACCGGATTTTTTAAGTAAAAGGATAAATTTGTGCAGAAGTGCAAAAAATGCATGATAAACATTACAGCACAATCTGATAGACGCTATCTATCAGAGAAATACATATATTTTCACCCCAAATCCTAGACATGCTAATATGTTTTTTATCTGCTAAAGTGAGAATTCAGTTTACAGAAGACCTGAAATATTTAATCTTAGTGGGACCATTTGTAATTTTAACTACTAGCACACTTAAAGCAAGAAGGGATCCCTCATTAGAGGGAGAACAATATCCTGCAATATCTTCTGTTCTCTTTCCAAAGAGAACTGTATTAGTGTTCATGGGA
The DNA here is from genome assembly GCA_013401135.1 of Cettia cetti. NCBI lineage: Eukaryota > Metazoa > Chordata > Aves > Passeriformes > Sylviidae > Cettia > Cettia cetti. The sequence goes on along the minus strand of VZUI01044651.1, from coordinate 11,014 downwards.
AAGTTATTAATATTCTATGAAGTAAAATGTTAAAATATTAGTAACTGAAAAATATACTTTTCAGTTTTGAAATTAAAAAAAGTCCCAAACTTAGTTCCGAGGGAAAACTGAATATCCTGGAAATCCAGTTCACATTTTTATCTTGTGGCCCAAGGAGCCTCCCATAGTAACTTGTTGCATCTCTTTCTATGCAGTATCTGATGAAACTGTAGGAAGTTTTGTGAAAGTGTGATAACAGGTCACTGGTGAGTATGCAGGTGAGGAGGTACAAACAATTAGGCTGCCAAACTCAGCAGTGTGTCACTTACTGAGACTAAAACTTCCCGGTGTCTGGGCCACTGGAATCTATATGAGCAGAAAGCAGCCGTTGTGCTATGAGTCACTGGTGGAGTATTCTGTCCTCCAGGAAGAATTCACCACTGGGTGCTAAGTGCTATATTAGCTTTATAGCTATCAGTGTTTTATAAACAGCTGTTGGAATTAGCCTGTGTAAAGGACTGGAGAAGATTGTTTCCAACCTCTGTGACAGGTTGCTGAGAACTTGGTGGCTTTACAACAGATACCACATTTTCTTTGACCTAAATAAGAAAACAAGGATTGGTATGGGTTTTGGAACAAAATGTCTATTGTAACCTCAACAAGAACCCAGTATTACCAGAGTGGTTTTTGTCTGTAGGAATCTGAAGACATGCTCACTTACCAAAAACTCAATGTCTTTTGTTAAACAGAATTATGTGTGGTGTGAGGTAAAAGCAAATTCAGCAAGCTTGCTTTATTTTCATATTAATTTAACCAAAAGCAAAAGTAAGGTCCCTTTTTCCCTTACTGGTCACAACAAGATCCCTTATCTCACTGAGCTAAGAGTTTATTGTTATTTATTACCAAGCATTTTGAAAGTGAAAGATATTTTTGTGTTGTGGCATACAGTATATTATTTGAATTAAGAGTAGTCCAGCTTTTCAAGAACAGGAAGGAAGTGTGTGACAACCACAGGAAGGCCACACAGAGGAAAGTAACTCTGCTGAGTTATCTCCACAGATGTGGTTTAGATTATTTTATAGAGGAGTCAAAGGTAGGCTATTATTTTTTCTGAAACCAGCAAATTAGAATGTGCATGCCTGGGTAAAATTTGATGATCAGGATTAAGTCTGACATTGCAAAGAGAAGATCAGTGCTATCATACAAAGCCATGTGTACATGTATGTTTAAGAATGATTATACAGATGTAGAAGATGATGTGTACTTTATTGCCCTTCTAAATGCCCTCCCAGAAGCTTTTCTCAACACTGTCAAATATTAAAGACTTTTGTTTGAACGTGTGGAATTTGCTTTGTATTGCCTTGGAAAGGAATACATCTTTCACTACCACAACCTTCTGTAACCCTCCTGCCCTCTTCACTCCCACACCCCCACACAAAGACACTCCTTAATTGTATTACTGTTAGGCTGACCTCCAACCTCTACTAAAATGAGGACAAGGCTAGTTTTGTGTTTCATGGGATAACAATTTATGAGCAATTAAAAATGAAGAGACACAAAGCATTCATCACAGTCTCAGCTAGACAGGCAGCTGAGGTCAAAGGTTCTAGCAATGAAGTGTGCACAATATATTTTTATTTCTGTTTTCACTAAGAAGGAAACGGGTTAGCTAAAAATTATGGCATGCAGCCTCCAGTTCAAAATAGGTGCACTTAATCTTTCAGGACAGTCCACGCTTGGGCAGATAGGTTATGACAGCACACACACACACACACACACAGAGACACACTTCCAGTATCTCAGAACATATTCAGAACACATTATTGGCAAACTCAAGCACACAGTTGCTTAAAATGTGAATCACTGAGTTCCCTGAATGTTTATCCATTTTACAGTTTAGCAGTTAGAGTTTTTGTGTGAAAAATACCTTTTCTTTTGAGCCTCAAAAATAAAATAAGGTAGGATTTGATCCCTTTTGTCTGTATTTCAGGCTGCACGTGGGAGCTCAAGGAAACTTCTTGTGTTAACATTACCAAAGTTACAGTAGATAATTTACATAAATATGGAAATTAGAGTTTGTATTGGTATCCTGGTACTTCTGTTAGTATTGGTATCCTGGTACTTCTGTGTCTCCACAACCACAGTATTGTCCAGTGGTTTTTTTTTTTTTTTTTTTTTTTTTTTTAATATGCGGTTCCAAACCTGGCACTGATTGCTGATTTAGGGTCTGTGCCTCAGTCTGGCTTAAGCAAAAGTATTGGTGAATCATCTATTCCATTATGCCATAAATCTGGCCCAGTGTGATTTGCAATGTGTCATATTTCCAGCCTGAATCCAAGCTAAAAGCTGAGAGTGAATGTTTCTGAATTGTCATCCCAAAAGGGCTTGATATGCTTGTTTTATCAAAGCACCTGAATGGCAGTGCCAACAAGAACAAAGTGAAGCACTGCCTAATGGGTTCAATTTTGCTACAGCTGTGAATGAACATGGGCATATATATACATGTACATTTCTTGTGGGATTATGGTAATTGAAAGTTCACTTACACAAATAGGAACATTTCTAGCCTTCTGGAGTAATTTTCTATTAGAAGAGAGAATGTAAGTTAAAAATGTATTTCATTTGCATCAGAATCACACCACTTCACAGGTGGATAAATAATGTAAACTACGAAAGAAAGGCTAGGATCCTTGTGCTTTAGTTTTGTTGACTGACATGACACTAGTTTATTCAATAAGGAATACTTTTAGTAAAAAAAGGAATTTATATGAAACACAACATTTTCTGAATTAAGGCAAATGATAAAAGTAAAAAAAGAGTTGGTAGTGATTTGACTATAGAATATGATGCATTTGTTAAATTAGAGGTTTCTTTCACTAGGAATGAAAGCCAGTAAATAGTTCTCCAAGGGGAAAGTTAAAAAGTCAATGATACTTTTAGTCACTGTTGGTGACTAGAAAAAAAAAAGCTTAATAAGAAAGCAAGATGAAAGACTTACTGGATTGTGTCAGAAGGCTCTGTTTCATTTGTGCCATGTTGAGAGCATTCTTCAGCAAAAGAGAAGACTAGTCAGAACATAGCCATGGCAATAAAAAGATGTTTTAAGCATAGTAAGTACCTATCATGCAAATATAATCTAATCAGGTTAAGTGCTATCCTGTATGCTAGGCCTAAACTAAACAGGGACATACACACTAAAAGCTGATGGGAGCTGCTTTCATGTTTCTCATGACAGTCAGTTAACACATTAGCTATGTTTGGGACAGTGGCTCCCTTAAACATCTCCAAGTCATCCACACTGACAGTGGTGAAAATCAAGTAGGAGTCTTTGGAAGAGAATGAAGTATAAATTTTTAGGGCTTTTTTTCATATGAAAGGACAATAGTGCATATACTTGGTTCCTTCTGTCTGAGTAGGAGCAGTGCATGAGGAGATAGTAGTCTTTCAGGACTTATAAAAGGCTGTATCAGACAGCAGATGATATGAGATAAAATATGGAAATTATTGTAAGGATACTGATTTATGTATATAGTATATATAATATAAATACATACAATTTATATGAGTATATATATAGTGTAAGAATCATTGCTGTTTAAATGTGAAGTGGAATATGAATTTTTTACTTTCATCTTGAGTGGTGGAAGCATCAACAAAGCATGCAGTCCTTTTCTGAGAAACCGCAAGCATGGTATTAAAAATAATCTCAAATTATGAATTAAAGAGTACTTTTTTGGGGGTGGCAAATTCCATAAAAAATTAAAAATGAAAGAGCAGTTTTAATAATTTTTTTTTTACTCCAATAGTATTACGATGTCTGTGGAATAACAGAACAGGGAAAGAAATGAGAATACAGACAGGCTTTTGTGAATCCTTAAGATTATACAAAAACACCTTTCCTACAGTGTGTCTTTGTTTTATCATTCTTTCGTGGATAGTTTGTGTGTTTGTGCTGAGGACTGTGTTGTGGAGCTACATGTACCTGGTAGATATCCCCTGTCCAGCATGGTGCCTGAATGGCCCAGGCAGCTGAGACACGACTTTTCCAAAGTATAGTAGAGCTACTTCTTTCCACCAAAGGCATTTCAACTCCTGACCAGAAGAATTTCTGGGATTTATAATGCAAAATGGGAATTAGGGTGTTTGGGATTTGATTGCATCTGATGCTTGTGGAGCTCTGTTGTGGCTTTGTCTGGTTCTCTGTCACCTTTTTAATTGCCTTCTTTAGCTCTGTGAGGTTATGTTAAGGTTAAAGTCCAGAGTCTGCATGTTTCATCTTCTTTTCTAGGCACAGACTAAAGATCCATTATATCCTCTGCTCTTCTTTATGAACATTTTCATGTGTTATTCAATTATTGAATGGGCAGGGGAACAGTTGTTATACTGGCATGGTGTCCAGACCTTTATCACTCCCCAGTGCAAGTGTTCAAAAACTTTTTTTGCTAGTCTGAGAATAGTTTGCAGATTCTTTCTTCTTGTACAGCAAAAGTTGCCTTTTGTTGTCTTACCAGATTGCAAATTGCAGTGGTTATGAGAAAATCTATTACATGCACTGCCTTTCATGGGTTTATTTCCTGTTCTTTTGGAATTAGAGCAGCCTAACTACAAGGAGAGCTTGGGATGGGAGCTTGATTTGATAAGCTTGGTGACAGAGATCTCACTTCCAATTGGCTTCAAGTTACTAGGTGAGGAGCAGGGTAGTGTGGTGGTGCGATGTCAGTGATGGGTTGTACTGCCTTGATTGGATTCTGAGGCAGTCTTTCCACATGTGGGCTCTGTTTGCTGCTGTTGTTTTTTTTGTGATGGTACAAAATTGATCTGCACTTGGCAAATACTGACAAAGGAATTGACACCTTGGTTGCTACAAGTTAGCAAAAATATTTATTTTTTGTTCAGGATCACTAATAACAAGGTAGCATTTACAGGTTGTATTTGTGTGGTTGGATTTCTATCCCCAGGTACTTACTCTTTTTGTGGACCATCTACCTGGTCAAATATTCTTCTCATGTCCATATCCTGCTTCTGTTTGGGATCAAAGTCAGCAAAGGGAGTATTTGATCACTGAAGGGAGAATGACCTGAAGATCACTGCAGCTAGACTTGGAACCTTGTTCTGCTGAGAAGTGACTGTGAAGGATGGCGGGAGGAGGGACTAGGAGAAGGCAGGGGGTGCATTTTGCAGTTCTCCAGGCCAAAAGAGGAGCCCCTGTGGAGACATCTGATATCCTCTGGAGAGAGATCCCTGGGAAACCTCTGATGTGATTATTTATACTGAGATCATCAGGACAATGTTGGAGAGTACCAAGAGGTCACAGGATATTAGTTAAAGCATCACCACATTTTTGGGGGATTAATTCCGACATTATGCTTTCTAATGTGGAACACTTCTTATTTAATTGAGTTAATAAATTCAATCAAATGTTAACATTTGGTCTGCAAAATAAGAAATCAAGTCTCAAAAGCATCTTGATAAATGACTAGAATTTTAAATAGGTGGCTTCATAAATTATAGATGCATATATTTACAAACACATACGCAGTGGTATGAATGTGCCCTTTACTAAATGAAATGCAGCACACCTGAAGCCCGAATTATCTCTTTGGTGGACCTTGGAGATATGCTTTTGGACTATTCTGGATGAAAACTATTTGAGCAGCTTATGTACTTGTCATAAAGCTTGACTACATCCGTTTCACCTTGGACTTGGCTCAGGTCACTTCACACTTTTGCAAGGTCTGGACACAGCACCCCTGACCCATTTTTCTTCAAACAAGAGACTTTTGATGTAACCTAAGGCAACACATTTTTTTGGTGGTGTTAGAGCTTACACTGTGAAGAACTGTGAAGTCAGGAATATTAAAATTTTTGTAGAATTGACAAGCACAGGGAGCTGAGTGTAAAACAGAAAATAAGATCCAAACCCTTCAAAATAGCATACTCTTCCACTAACTCTCCTTTTATATGAAGAAGAGTTTTGTTCTGCATCTCCTCTTTGACTGCTTGACTGCTGGTCCAGTATTGCAGTAGCAGCATTCTCAGGGCTGAGATCTCAGACAGAACAGAAACAATACTTGAGAGGAATGGGATTTTCAGAGGAGCTGAGGATGTTTGGATATCAGCTGGCTAGTTTTAAAAAATCCTGCGCTAAATATTGACAAAAACTATGGAACATTTCACGCCTCTCTTCTGTCCGTCTTTGTGGTCTTGATGAAAAGCATCACAAGAAGAAGTGCCCTGCTCCTGACTGGTTTCCAAGTCTCATTAAGTACAATGGATTTGCAAGTGCTTCCGTACATACCGGCTGCACTACATCATCCCTTGCATTCCTGGGGCTGAAAGCTGCAGAAGGCAACCAACGGGGAGGGGATAAAGGGTACACTTTTTGAGACTCTCTTTTCCCAGCTTCTATTCTTTGCTCCAACCAAAGGAATGAAATTACAAAGCCATTACTTCATTTCTGAAGAGTTTGGAAGGCAGCTTGCTGCTGTTTTGAACTTGGGAGATTTTTAGTTGCATGGAGAAGTGGAAATTTTGTAACTGATTTTTGTTTGTTTGTTTGTTTTATAAGAGTCACATTTCACCACAAAATGAACATGAAATGGTAGTGAGTTGGAAGTTGAAATGCGAGAGTTTGCAGGGGCTTGTTTCCCAGAATTTGATTACAGGCATATGTCTCCCCTGAGGCTTGTAAGATTTTAGTAATTAATTTTTTCTAGAATTTAGCTTGCGCTCTTTTTTTTTTTTTTTTTTTTTGCATTCCTCACCTCTTTTTTTTGAATACCACCTGAATTCAGTAAGGACAATATCATCTTTGGGATTTTGTGAGGCTTTCTTATAAATCCTCTGCTTTAATTTGTTTTCTTCAGATGGCTCAGTACAAAATGTACTAAAAAAATCAATGCTAAGAGCAGAATCATATGGGGAAGCATTAATTGTTCAAGTGAAATAAAAAAGTTTCCAACACACATAATTATGAATGGAGTACTTTGCTTGCACATTATCAAATTAATTTAGTCTTCGTAATGAAAAAAAATTTCCCTGAATGGGGAACCTCATAATATCAGGTAAATGTCAGTACGTGTTGTAAAATCATAATTAAATCAACAGACATTCATCAGAACTGGTGCTTGGAGATGATCTAGGCTTTGGATCTATTTTATACAGGATACTCCTTTTGTGGCTGTCCTGGGTGAGCAATCATATGTGGTCTGCAGACTGGTACCACAGCAAAGCAAATCATCTTGCAATGCAAGCCACAATGAAAGACTTCTTCATCAACTCTATATTCTTTTCTTGGCTGAGAGTAAATGGCAGCCCTGCACTGACTTCCACAGTGCACTGTGTGTGCAGAAGCTCCTGTGCCTTTGTACACGTGTAGCTTTGGGAGCTGCTGACCTGGCCCAACATCAGACCTTTATCCTTACTTTTGATGCTTTGCAGGCATGTTGGCTGGACTTATCAATCTTCACAACCTCTTTCCCAAGGAATGTATGGCTCCCATAGTTCAATGTTTGTGATTTTATCTGGAGCATGGCTCCCTGTTCTGGCCCGTCCCTCTCTCTATGCACTGAAAGATGCAATGTCGTGATCCTTGGCCCTCAGTAGATAACTATGTCTTTATGATTAGATATCAAAAATATTTACAGAGCCTACTGAAATCTCCTGATGTACTGTTACATTGCATCTGCCCTATTTCACTATTTATACCAGCTAATTAAATTTTTTCTTTATTGCATCTATATCATGCAATAAATTAAATGTTGTGTAACATGTACTTAATGCTTTGCTTCCTGATAGCAATATGGTATAGTTTGCCAAGCACTATCTAATTGCATGTGTGAAATGCAGAATTATGTACCTTTTTTACAAAGGATGAGAGTTCTACTGAGGCAGAAGGCCTTATGCAAGGTCTGTGTATCAGTCTTCAAATCAGCTTATTGATAGGACTTTAACATTGTAGAAGTCTTAAGATGAGTCACTAAAATGAAATAACTTTAATACTTCTACTTATCCAGAGTTACAATAATGAATTGTATTGAAGACATTAATACCTGAATGCTTTTAATAGATGAGGAGATGTATTATAGGAATGTAGAAGAGGAAATCACATTTTATCAAAAGAGTAGTGTACTGATTACAAATGTCAGATGTATAGAGGAGAGAGAAAAATATTTGTGAAAACATTTTTCAATGGAAAATCAATGACTGAAAGTCTAAAGCATCAGAAATCTGAAATAATACCTTCTTGTCCTTCAGTTTTTACAAAAAATTCAGTTTCCATGATGTAAACTGTTATAAAGCTCATGACCTGCCATTGCAAGGAAATGTTCCTTTAGCTTTGGTAACAAATCCAGGGACATGTTTCCTTCAATGTATGACATTAGCCACCCCTAAAAAGTGAATACAAAGAGAATATAATTCTTGCTGTCTGCAATAAAAATAGCACCATCTCTTTGTGAGTTTTGTCAAACCTTTAGTATAACTTCATTCTCACAGAGGCCTTGATCCATCAAGGAAATTCAGAATGTGATGAATTCAGGAGTAGAAAGTAATCTAATATAAATGAAATTTGTCCCATATTTTTTAAAGTTCAGAGATGGGCTAAAGTGGCACCAAAAAAAAATCTTCATTCAGGGACCTATGGTACAAAGTATACAACCAAACTGTAGTATCTCTTGTAAAAATTGAGTGTGTTTAAAACTAGCAAAATTGTTTCTTAATATATGCATTTGAACTGAGTTTATGTAAAGCATGCAATGTTGACTCCCTGAAGATGGATAGCAGCTGGATAGACTACTTATATCATGGTGTTGAGGTGTCCCCTCTTAATGCTTATTGCAAAAGTATCTTATTCAACAGGATAACACAATATCTAAATGGCACCTTCATATAAATGGTGCACACTAACACATATGAACCCCCCAGTACTTTTTCTTCACTGTTTTGGAAAGGGACCTTTGCTATAAACCTTATAAAAAATGCCGACAAAGACACATATTCTTTTTTCAATATACTTCTCAACTTTCCTGGGGCTAAACTCTTGCTACTCCAGCTATGAAAGTACAGGAAAAATCTGTATATAAAGGGAGATATTAACAGTACATAGCTGTAAATGGTGCAGATTGATATATTTCTGGTTACTAGAACAAGTGCACTAGTTTTTGCTAAGACTGGGAAAGGTGTCCTGGGATACCACAGTGCAGAAACACAAGGGCCAATCCTTTGGTTGCAACCAAATGTAGTGTAATTTTTAGCTGTCATTACTGAATATAACTCTTCCCACAGCATATTTTCCTCTGAATCAAGACTGACCTTCAAGACTGCCGATACACCCTTTCTTCCACAAAAGCCCTTTTGTCTCAGTGTGTTTGTGTGTGTGTGTCCATTCTGCCCATTTCCTCCTCATGGTGAAAAACAACTGCTTGAATTTTTCTTGTTTTTGTTTGAGAATCACAATTTGATCAAAAGAGATTAAATAAATCAGCAAGTGATAATACAAAGCCATTAATACAACTTTTCTGCTCAAGTGGTTTGGCATCCTTTATCTTCTGGCTTAAACTTAAACAATTACCGGCTTCCAAACTAATTACAGTGCTGAACATTATAGGATTTATGAAATTTGGCAGCTGTCACTTAAAAAAGGGGAAGGAAAAGAAGGAAGAAAAGTTCATCACTATCCATTATAGTAATCTCCAGAAAGTTCCTCAGAACAGAAATAATAGTGGTAAAGCCTTTCAGAAGCTCCTAGCATCTTGACTTTTAATTTGTGTATTTTTTTGTTCATTTTTCATGCTTCACAAGCAAGCATATGGAAAATACTCTGCAGATCTTATGCCAGCAAAATGTCTTCCATACTATTTAATTTACAGCACCAATGCCTTAATTATATTAACTAATACACAGCCTGTAAATAGGATGACAGTTGTCTCATGAAAACCCTTCTGTAGATTCCATCCTTTGCCAGAAAGAGCTCTAATTCTTGTATCTGAAATAGGTCATGATAGGGAAAACCATGGGGATGACTATCAGGTGGGACTGGAAGAAGTGAAGATGGCACCAGTGATGTGGACAGTGGGATTGAGTGCAGCCTCAGCAAATTTGCTGACAGCACCATGCTCTGTGAAGCAGTTGACACTTTGGAGGGAAGAGATCTACTTTGGGGTGATGATTGAAGAAAATCCGACATGAGCCGGCAGTGTGCACTCGCAGCCCAGAAAGCCAATGATGTCCTGGGATGCAACAAAAGGAGTGTAGCCAGCAGTGTTAGGGAGGTGATTCTCCCAGTCTGCTCTCCTGAGATCCATGAGAGGACCATGCACAGTTCTGGTGCCCCTAGGATAAGAAGAATGTGGAACATTGGAGCAAGTCCAGAAGAGACCCTGAAATTGATGAGAGGACTGGAGCACCTCCCCTATGAAGAAGAGGAGAAACTTGGGGCTGTTCAGTCTGGAGAAGAGAAGATTGTTTGGAAACCTCATGGCAACCTTCTAGTATCTGAAGGGGCTACAGGGAAGCCAGAGAAGGACTCTGCATCAGGAACTTTTGTGATAGGAGAAGGAGGGATGGATATAAACTGTAAAGAGGGGAAATTTAAATTATCTATTAGGAAGAAGTTCTTAACTGTGAGGGTGGTGAGACAATGAACCCCAGGGAGGTTGGGGATGCCCCAACAATGGCATTGTTCAAAGCAAGGTAAGGCCTAGAGCAATATTGGTCTAGTGGGAGGTATTCCTGATTCTATGATTCAAGGCTCAGCTTTAAGCTGCTTTTATTATTCCAGTTATGGAATATGCTGTATGCTGTGTAGGCACTATGTATTGCTGCATGTACACTGGTGCTGCAGAAGTGAGAGGTGGGGGTCAACAGGATGACAGCTAATTCAGGAGAACTTGGGCTGGCATGACAGCCCACAGACTCTCCATTGCTATCAGTCTCTATTGAAGCAAATATTGCCCAGCACTGTTTGATGCTACCCAGTCATCCCTTCTGTTCTCTCTTAATCACCAAAATCCTGGGTGTTAGTCTCACTTCCTCA
>VZUI01044649.1:0-11079 GCA_013401135.1 Cettia cetti | reverse complement strand
TCCATCCATCCATCCATCCATCCATCCATCCATCCATCCATCCATCCATCCATCCCTCCATTCCTCCCTCCATCCCTCCACCCACCCATCCCTCCATCCATTCATCCATCATCCATTCATCTATCATCCATCCATCCTTGCTTGTCACCAGCAGTGCAGTAAGCAAAAACAAACGTGGAGGGCTGGGAGGTGGCCAGGGGGAGGAGCTCCCACAGGAATTAATTGGTGCTCAGTGACTAATTGCTGACGGATGCTGCACTGGGGACCTGCCACCATCAGGCACTGGACAAGGGCCATGCCCTGCCCTGGGGACAATCCCACTGCAGCAGCCCCCAAGGGCACAAGGGGAAAACCTCTCACCCTGAGGTGTGCAGCCCTCAGAGCCCTCCAGGCACGGGGGTGTCCCCAGGCAGGTGCTGGGGACAGGGAGGTGACAGCTGGGCACTGAGAGCAGGGATGGCTCCTGTCCCGGTGCCACCCCCTGGGCTGGGCTGGCCTGGCCTTACAGGGACAGAGAGGATTCAGCTCCCCTCTGCCTCAGATGCCACCAGTCCTGCCCTGCCAGCAGGGACTGTCCCCACCCAGGGCCAGGCTGGGAGGGCAGCAGCACCCTGAGCTGGTGCTGCTTTGGGGAGCAGGGAGGGATGATGGGTGCTGCAAACGCTGCACCCCAGCCCTGCTGCCCCACTGCAGCACATCCCTACCTCACCCCACGGGCCAGGGCAAGCAGGATGAGGTGCCACCCCCAGAGGCAGGAGCCCCTCCTTTAGGGAACAAAGGCCTCTCCTCGGAGAGCTGAGCCACATCTATCAGACAATTCTCAAAGCCTCTCCCCCTCCACAGGGGCTGTGCTGGGGTCCCTGCACCACTGCCTGTCCCTCATCAGGCATCCAGAAACCACAGAAAGCCTCCAGCAGAGCAGCCTGGAGGATGCCCAGCAGCTCTGGGGCTGTGGAAAGCAGATGGGTGCTGGAGAGAAAGCTCTGATGGGTGTGACAGGGCAGAGGGGCCTCAGCTGGGTCCCTGAGCCCACGGCCCAGTGTCCCTGAGCCAGGCACAGGGATCAGCCACGAGTTAATGACACTGGGTTTAATTGATCCCTCACGTGCACAGGTGTCCCAGGGAGGGCAGATCCCAAAGGTGCATCCCAGCCGTGGTGTCAGAGCTGCCTCCTGCCAGCACAGCCACAGAGCACAGCTGTGCCCACGGCTGATGGGGACAAGTGGCATTTGGGAAGGCAGAGCAGCACAGCCAGACTTTGTCCTGTGAGCCAGGACCAGCACAGGGACTGGGGCACCACAGGGACATCAGCTGCCATGGCTCTGCCAAGGAAGGTACCAAAGTCCTGGGAGGAGTTTGGGGCTACCTGGGGCAATCAGCCACCACTTTAACTCCAGTGGTTAAATCCCTTTTCCCCCCTGATACCAGGTCCTTGTCCCTCCCTGCTTCACTTCTCCCTTTTCAGCTACTCTGGTTTACATAATTAAAGCCAATTTGTTGTAACAACATCTTAATCCTCCCTGCTCATTTGGATGTAGCTTCTTCTCTCCTCTCCTTCATCACTGCTCTGGTCAGCATCCTCACAGCCCCAGAACAGCTCAGAGGGCATCAGGGGATGAGGAAGGGACTCCAGGCACTGTTCTGAAAATGGGATGCCCAGGGGCCACCACACCTCCCCATCCCACTGCCAGGTCCCAGTGGCTGTAGCCAAATAAATGGTCAATGTATGCCTGCCCCATGCCAAAAAATCCCCTTGGAGGGGCCACAGCTCAGCTGCGACCAAAGTGACTCTTTCTGAGTTTTCAGCCCCAAAGTGGCTGCAGGAGGCAGTGCACGACTCCCTCTCCCATCCCCAGGCGGCACCAAAAGTAAGTTCATTGTTTGAAAAGCCATCAGTCAAGGCTTGCTGGCTAAAATTACCCTCCTGCTTTATCATCTTGAGAACATTAAGGGCTGTTGTTAACAGATGTTTCGCGTTACACGTTATTTGTTAGTCTAATGAAAGGAGGTGAACAAGCTTTCAAGACCTCAGAAGTTGTGCCGAAGGTTTTCCATGGGAGGCTGCTGCACCACTCCAGGGGAGGATGAAGATGAAGATGAGGGTGTGAATGGACTCTCGTCACCCTGGTGACTTTTCCCTGCCCTTGCCTGGCTTGTGGGATTTCTGATTTTTGGGTGTCATGAGAGCAATGTGTCACACAGATATTTGTATTCAGCATCCCGGGAGGATGTGCTGGGTGCACTCAGGGCCAGGCAGGGGCTGAGCAGACCCCTGGGAGGAGAGGGAGCTGGGCATGGCTTTGCTCCTCAAAAGCAGCAGCGGGGAGGGATGTGCCAACCCTGCAAGGGACTCCTGGAGAGGTGTGCCAAGGGCCCCAGACACGGGGCTGCCTCCAGCCACCCTCTCCAGCAGGCAGGGCTGTGGGGTGGGTGAGCTCAGAGGGGGTTGAATAAACCCCTGCCCTGAGTTTCTCTGGCTGTGCCAACCTCTGGAATGGAAACCTCTCACTGCTGCCTCCCTGGGAAAGGGGAGGGGGTTTTGTTGGGGTCTCAGCCTGCTGGGCACAGCCTGGGGCTGCCTAAAGCATCCTTGTGTCCCCAGCCCACGGTGAGCCCTGCCTGGCACCAGCAGCTTCACAGCAGGTTCAGGGCTGCTCCTCCTCCAAGCCAGCAGCACCAGGACCCCGATGGTTCCTGGCTGGAGCACAGAGCCACATCCTAGAGAGAGCTGCAGGGGCACCGTGTCCACAAACACACTGCCACTGCCACACCTTTGGGGCCCCAAACCTGCACCTGGCAGAAAAACCCCACGATGGGGAAGAGGAAGATGAGAGAAAAGGCTGAGAGGATGTTTTATTTCAAGATGCCAGTAAAAGATAAGGTTATCAGTAAAAGTTCCTCTGCTGTCATTGCACTGAAAGCATCTCAGATCTGGAGCAAAAGGCTGATGCTCACAGAGGCAGGACATTTGCCTGGCATCCCGAGTCTCCCCACGTCAATTTAGGAAATTGCATCCCAGTTAAGGCAGTGGCAGCAGGTAAGGGTCTCTAAGGTCCAGCTTTGCACGTGCACAGGTTCTGTTTCCTTGTTCTCTTCTTGCCCACTGCTCTCAAGTTCCAGGTATTTTTCAACATCAAAAACGCTTCAAGTGCTGGCCAGCTTGTCAGAGCATTGCAGATGCTGATGGTGTCTCCATCCATGCAAGCTTGCCAGAACAGGTGCTAATGGGAGATATCTCATGGGGGGCAGCAGTGCTGGGATCTGCAGACCACACCCCAGGGCCCCTGCCCCGGGAGGAATGGGCTTTTGGGGTGAAAACCAGGCTTGTGGTGATCGTGCAGCCTCCCCCTCTGTTTTTTGCATCCACACTGAGTTTTCTGGGTGCCTGAGGAGCCCAGCAGGGCTGCAGTTTCTCTGCTGTTTTGCCAACAGCCCTGTGAGACTGCTGCGGGCTGGGTTTCCAAAAGCTGCACTGATCCCTCATGGAATACTGTCCCCCCTACAACCCACAGGCAGCAGAAACCCTCCCCACAGCCCCAAAGCCGCTGCCAAAGTACAAACAAAACCCAAGGGAAAGGGAGGGAGAGTGGAAAATAACGCTGAAAATACCAGATACCATCCCAAAAAGCAGCACCCAGCCCTCGGCAGCAGGAGCAGAGGCAGGCTGGGCTCAGTGGGGCTGCTCCATGAAGGAAGGAAGTTGTGCTGGGAACGAGTTGTGGGTTGCAGAAAGATGCTTCAGACCTGCCCGCAGTGTAGGAGCCACGGGAGGGGACAGAGAGCACCCGGGGGGACCGAAGGGACTGAGCCCCCTCCAGCAGCACGGATTCCCGGGGGGGCTCTGCACCCTGGCCAGGCGCGGGTCAGACCCTGGGAAGGGCTGTCAGCACCCCAGGGCTGGAGAAAACGAGTCTGGGGCAGCACAGCCCAGCCGGGAAAGTCTGGGGAATGCCAGAGGAGAGGGAGGGCACCTGGGGATGGCGGGGCTGCACCCTCCGCTCTGCCTCCCCTCGGTCCCTCAGTGTCCCGAGGGCACACGCGGCTCCGGGGGCTGTCGGTGCCCCCCTGCTGTGGCTTTTGCCCCAAGAACGGGGGGAACCCTCCTCTCCCTGCCCCAGGACCGGAGCGGGGATGCGCTGCACCGGTGGAGCGGCGCGGAGGGAGAGATGCGAGCGGGATTGTCCCGTTAAAAACGCGGCTCCGGCCAGGACCGAGCGCCATGGAGCCGCGTCCCGGGCCCGGTTCTCCTCTCCCAGCCCCGCTTCTGTCCCCGTTGCTGCCCGAGAGGCGCAGCTGCGGCCGCCGGGACGGGACCCGCTGCGTCCCGGTCCCCACGGCCCCGCGGGGCCGCCCCCGCTCCCCGCGCCCGGAAACCGAGACCGGGAGCCCCCGGGGGAAACGGGGACCCCGCAGGCCGCGCCGCCCCGGCACGGACCGGCTTCCCGGGACCGCCCCGGACCCGGCAGGGCCGGTGCCGCTGCGGGGTCCCCGTGCCCCCTGCGGGGCTCCTGCGCTCTCCGTCCCGGGCGCGGGGTCCCTTCCTCACCGTGCGGGGTCCCTGTGCCGCGGCCGTCGGGGCATCGGCACCCTCGCAGCTCGCCCCCGCGGGGCTCCCCCCTCGCCTCCACCCGCCGCCCCAGCTCTCCCCACCCCGCGGCGGGGGGACACCGACCCCCTGTGTCCGGGGTGCCCGAAGCTGCCCCATCCCCGGGGCGCCCATCCCGGGCCGGCGGGACTCACCGTCCTGGGGCGCTGCCTCGCTGCCGCTGCTGCCTCCCGACGGCTCCGGGATGGCCTTGCCGCCACCGGCGGGCGGGGGACCGGCCGCGGGGCTCCCGTTCATACCGGCCGCCACCTCCTCCAGGTCCAGGAGGTGGCTCACGCTGAAGTTTTTCCGGCTTTGAGCGTTTTCGGGCGGCTCCGGGCCGCGCACGGCGCCGGGGGCGAACGGCTTGTCCATGGCAAAGGCTGGCGCCGAGTCCATGGCTCCCACCCCCAGCCCGCAGCCCACCCCGAGGTGCCGGGCCGCTCCCCGGCCCCCTTCCCTTTCCCACCCACCCTCCCCAAGAAAAAGAGAAAAAAATAAAATAATTATAATTTTTTTTTTTTTTTAAATAGGGGGGAAAAAAAATCACGGCTGCCCTAAGTCCGGCTCCCTCCCCAGCCCCTGTTCCGCCTTGTGCTGACGTCTGGGGAAAAAAAACCACGCTCCCAGCCCAAACTTTCTTCCCCTGCTCTTTTCTCTGGAGCTGTTCAAACAAACGCCCCTGCTCTGAGCCGAGCGGGGCGGCCCCTCGCCCCCCCCCGGCCCTGCGACCTGCCCCCCTGCCAGGGACCGAGCCCCGCCGGCAGCCGAGCCGCGGAGAGGGGGGGCAGAGAGGGGGGGAGACCCGCTTCCCCCCCCCGTCCCTCCCCCCCTTATCCCATCCACATCGCACCCCCCCAGCCCTGTTTTAAGTGCTTCTATCAACAAGTGTAAGTGGCTGCGCTCCGTGGGGAGGGATGGGGTGGGCTGGGAGAGGGGCTGCAGGGAGAGGTGACCCGCAGGTTAGCGGGGGACACGGCCCCCCTCCACCTCCAACCACCCCCCTCCTCCGGTCCCCATCAACCCCGGAGCAAGGTCACCTCTCCCGGGAAAAGCCTGGCTCTCTCGCCTTAATGAGATAATTACGTCCTGCACCACAGTTAAAAACTCATAGGCTGCTTCCCTTGAGGTTAGAAAGAAACCTCCCTAATGAAAACCAGCCACCGGGAAAAAGGAGTTTTTCCTCTTTAAAATTATATATATTTATATATATATATACATACACACAGATATGCCGGGAGGAGGCAGCGGGAGGGAGGGAGGGAGGGAGGGAGGGAGAGGGGCAGAGCCCGGCGCTGGTTGCGGTGTCCGGAGAGGGCTGGGCTGGGGGCGATGAGCAGAAATTGAGGAGGTTAAACAATTATTCCTTCCCCTCGGTTCCAGCCGCTCTCCTGCCCCGCCGCTGCGGGGACAGACGGACAGGGCTGCGCAGGGTTCCACGCGGAACCTCCGAGCGAGATCGGCCGGCTCTGAGCTCACAAACATCCCCGCTGCAGCACGGCCGAGCGAGGCAAAGCCCTGGCCGAGTTATTTTAACATTTGTCGAAAGCTTTTCTTGCGCTCCCTTCCCCTTCAGGTCGGAGGCGTGCAGATTTTTAAGCCAGCCAGTGCTGCCAAATCTGATCTTCCTGACGGGGAAGCAGCTTTCCAGAGCTCTCCAGCTTGGAAGGGGTGCAGCTGAAGGCAGATTTTGGCTCTCTCCAGCTCTGCGGGGGGCTGCTCCAGTGTGCAAACAAGCCAGCCCAGCCTCCCTTCCCCCTCTTTTTTTTTTCTTTTTTTTTTTTTATTTTTCTGGTGGGGGGGGGGATCCATTTATCGGTTCTGCTGGCCCAATTTGCTGGCCCTAGGGGCGCTTGGGGAGTCAGCTCCGGTGTCTGGCTCTGTCCCCTCGGCCGTGAATCACGGGCTGGTGTCACACGGCCTCTGCCCCTGCTCCCCTGCGGATGCTCCCAAAGATTTGGGAGTTTTGGCCCTGCCCAGCACCCAGCTGGACCTGTCCCCTGTCCCCTGTGCCAGGGCAGTGCTGTGCGCTCAGTTATGCGCTCTGGGTGTATTTTAGAATATAAAACAATTGCCACGGGCCCTGCTGGCTGCTCCGTGCCCTGAGGGGGGGATGGCTGCATCACCCCCGCGCCGCCGGGCTCGGCACGGCCTGCTGCCACCCTTCCCTGCCCGGGGACCCGCTGGATCCTGCTTTTCCCCATCACGGCTGCAGGACAGACCCTTCCCAGGATGGGAGTGACCCCATGGCCAGGAAGAGCTGCTCTAGGATCAGCCTGGGGGCTGCAGCCCTCCCCTTGGAGGACAGGGATCCATCAGCGATGGGCAGGGCTGCTGGGGGGGGGCAGGGCAGGGAGGACCCCAATCCTTGCCCCAGCATCCCCCCCTTGGCTCCAGAGCTGGGAACATCTTGCTGTGATTATTTTGGGGGGGCTAGGGCAGAAGTGGGGGATGGAGCAGCCCCATCCCTGTTTATAACCCTCTTTCTCCTCCTTGTTTAGGGCCAGACCTTATTCTTGAACTGTCTGGCTTTTCCAGGGGAGACGGCTTCCCTCAGTCCGGGGCATTAAATAATTAAATGGAGGGAATAATCGTCAGTGGAACCCCCTTGGGTTCGCACTTCCTCGGGCCCTGTGATTGCTGATATTTTTTTGGTTGAAATATGACCTTTTTTATGATCAAAGGGGATCAGAGTTCCAAAGGAAAGTAAAAAAAAAAAAAAAAAAAAGAAGAAAAAGAAAAAGAAAAAAAGAAAAAAAGGAAAAAAAAAAAAGGAGGGCAAGCATTTTCTTTTTTTCCCAGTCCTAGCGGTCTGGTAAAGTTTCTTTAGACATGCAAAGATTTACACACCTTTCTGCAGGGTGCCTTAAATTACCCTCCAACTCTTTACACATTTCCATGAGCAGAGCAAGAACAGTAAGTCATTGAGAAATTAACTGGCCTTTCAGTAATATCCCCTGTCGGCCTTTCAGAAGGAGAATGTCTAATGACTTTTTTGAAGTAGAGGTCAGGGTTTGCTTTTTTTAAATAAAACAATCTGTATTAATGCAATTTCCTTTTTAGCTGTAGGATTTGCCCTTTTTTTTCCCCTCAGCATCATTTTTTTTAACGCCACCAGCCACACGAGGCATCCAAAGCAAGACCTGGTTGTTTGAAACACACACTCCTGGTGTTTCCTAACCCGCTTGTGCAAGCTCTTCTTTTTTTTTTTTTTTTTTTTTTTTTTTTTTTTTTTTGTAAAAATTGTGTTTTAAAATGGACTTGGAAGCTGGCAAGGTGACTCTTGGCTTTGGCAAAGCGTGGGTGGTGCAGAGACAAAGCTGAGCAGGTTTGCTGTGCCTGACATCGGGGTTTTGCTGAGCTGGGTGTGAGCTCTAAGTCTGGCTTTACTGGGCCAGAGCTGTTGGGCTGATGAACCAGAGTTGGATTGGAGGGCTGTGCTGAGCTCCTCAGGGTGAGGATCTGTCTGGCCAAAGCCTGTCAGGTTTGCAGCCCTTGGGGTGAATGTGTTTCTGTTTGCCAATCCTTCATCTTCCTCTCAAAAAAAAGGGAAAAATTAAAATATTTTAATTTTTAGTAATGTCACCTTGTGTTTTCCTAGGGGTTTCCTGACACTGTGCTAACACCTTGTGCTTCCCTGGTGCTCAGCACGGATCTGGATGTGCTGTGCCAGCCC
Source organism: Cettia cetti (assembly GCA_013401135.1). Classification (NCBI taxonomy): domain Eukaryota; kingdom Metazoa; phylum Chordata; class Aves; order Passeriformes; family Sylviidae; genus Cettia; species Cettia cetti. The sequence goes on along the minus strand of VZUI01044649.1, from coordinate 2,818 downwards.
CAGCCCCCTCCTCACCCCAAAACCCTGGGCTGGGGCAGTGCAGCCTCCTTGGAGCACTGCCTGCTGCTCCTTGTGGTACCCAGGTGTTCCTTCCTAACATTCCCAGAATCTTGCCCCGTGGATGTTCTGGTGCAGAGAAGCTGGGCTGGCTCATCCATAGCCTAAGGATTTTCTGACAGTGGAGTTGCACCTCTGCTGCACCCAAAGGAGGATGTTGGGATAAGGAGGTGGGAAAGAGTGGAGAGTGGGGGATGGTGGGGGCTTGGCCAGGACCAGAAACGGGCTCCAGGGGTGGTTGGTGCCCAGCCCCGTGTCCTGCCCAGGCTGGGGATCAGGGCACCCCCGGGGCATGGGGCAGGGGCCGGGGCAGTGCCACCCACGGGGCTGGGAGCCAGGGGTAGCTGCTGGAGGAGTCCCCGGTGCCCAGCCCGGCCCTTCCCAGCAGGAATGGTATTTCTGTATTTACTGAGCAGCTCCTCTTCCTCCCTCCATCCCTGCCAGACCCCAAAAGTGCAGCATGCCCTGTGCTGGCTCCTCTCCTCCTCCTCTCCCCTCCAGCCCTCACAGCTCCCCCCATATCCTCCCAGCTCGCTGTCTCTGTGGACAGTGGCATTACAAAACACCCCAGCCAGCCCCTTGGTGAAGCGTTTTCTCCCAGCTTTTCTCTCATTCCTTCTCTTTCTGCCTCTCTTTTGCTCTTTCTTTCTCTCCCTTTCTTTCCCTGCCAGGAATCCCAGTCAGTCCCAGATGAACCAATACTCTGTGGCTCTGCTATTTCCCTTTTATTCCCCCCTCCTTCAACAGCGAGATGGGAAAAGAGTGAACTAAAAAAAAAAAAAAAAAAAAAAAAAAAAAAAAAAAAAAAAAAAAAAAAAAGAGAGAGAGAAAGAAAGAAAGAAAGAAAAAAATCAAAGCGGCACATATTGGATCCAGATGTGCTTACAGCCCTTTCCAGCAATTTAATTAAATTCCCCCAGACAGCCAGGAGGATTTCTTAATGATCAAATTTCCCTGGCTTTCCTCCTAAAATGCCCCTCTTTCTTCGGCTGGCTGTTGCTGTGTCTCCCTGATGGATGGCCAACTCGCATTCTTGCGAGCCCGCCCCGCCAAGGCCACGGGAGGAAGGGGGCAGAGCCCGGCGCTGCTCCTGCAGCCAGGCACCCCAACAATGGCCCTGCTGGCTGAATTGCTGCTCCCGGAGATGTGGGGCTGGGGACTCCTCTCCCCGGGGTCTGTGCCTCGTGGTGTGGCCGAGGCAGGGGCGCTGCAGGGAGGGAGTCCCTGTGCTGGTGGCAAGGGACAGGCTCAGGCCTGCTGGTCTGTCACCTCCCAGGGCTGCTTTGGGGCCGGGTTTGGTCCCACACTGCCTGCCCAAAGCCTGCTTTAGGCTGGGGGTTACCAGGCTGGGGGCAAAGCCTCTGTGGGGCTCCTGGAAAGGCACATTTGGGCTGGCAGGGCCCTTTGGGGATGAGGGTGTCCCCTCTCATCCTCAGGGACAGCACGGCTGGGGTCAGAGGTGGCAGTGGGGTGACCCTGCCTTGCCAGCCCTCCTTTCCCAGCCAACAGCAAGAATGGAGCAGTGATTTCTCCCCAAAATGGTGTCTGTGGACACCTGCACGGTGCCCACGGTGCCACACAGACAGGGATGGGGTTTGTGCCAGGTGCTGCCACTGTAATTGTGGACGGTCCAGGGTTTTTCCTGGACTGTGGAGGGTTTGGGCTTTGCTGGGAACGCAGAGGGCCCAGGCTCTGGCTTTATCTGGTGGCAGCAGCAGGCACTGGGACTGGAATGAGGGTCTCTGCTGCCCAGCCCACCCAAAGTGGTGGCCAGGCTGCTCTGGTTTGAAGCCAGCTCAACCCTCTATGCAGAGGGACAAATCCCCACCGTCCCTCGCTGCTCCCTGGTGCTTTCCCCCTCTGCTCCCTGCCCAGGGTTGGATGGGGTTATCTGCCCTAATCAGGCCAACATGGGCAGACACCCCCCAAACCCGACCCGGGGGGGCTGCTGTGCTGCAAGGGGGTGCAGGCCAGCTGCCCGTCGAGGTGCCACTGCACAGCACCGAGTCCCGGTGACACCAGGGCCACCAGCCACCCTGCAAAGGGCCCTGCCCTGCCCTGAAGGTGGGCTCAGGGTCCAGGGGCTGCAAGCACTGGGGTCCCCCACCCTGGCACCCCACTTTGTGTGGGGAAGGGAAGGGTGGGAAACAGGGGGGACCGTGACAGCATGTCAGAAAAATGCCCAGCCGGCGCGGCCTCCTCGCCCCCTCTGCCCCGGGGCCACGGCTGCCTGCTGGAATCTGGAAGCGCTCCACCGGAATAAAACAAACACGTAAATAGGAAACCCAAGGCGGCTTCAGTTATTGCCGCTCTCCAGAGCTCCCCGCGCTGGCAGATTCCACCAGAATAATAATAAAAATAATGATGATTATGATAATAGTACCAATAAATCCTGGGTTAATGTTTCCCCTGGTAGCTCTTTCAGCAGGGGAGGGTCCAGGCACCGCGGGCAGCGGCACCGGAGTCACCCCGAGCCCCGGGGAGGCTGCAGCCACTGGGGCCACCCCCAGCAAACCCAGCCCGGCCTGGGTGGGTGCTCCAGAGGGAGGGGGGACATCCAGGGAAAAGGGGGACACCAAGAGGAGGGGTCACCCAGGGATGGGGGACACCCATGGGGGACACATGGGGAAGGGGGGGGGATATTCGGGACAAGGGGGGGCACCTGGGAGGGGGGAGGACACGGGGAAAGGGGATAGAGGGGGGCGTGACACCCGCGAGAGAGGGGATCCCCCGGGAGGGGACAGAGGGGGGGACACCGGGG
>VZUI01044646.1:0-46688 GCA_013401135.1 Cettia cetti | reverse complement strand
ACATGCATACTCACTCATTGCCTTTTTTTTTTTTTTTTTTTTTTTTGCCTGCTTGCTTGCTTGCTTTCAATAAGGATATTTAAATTGCAAAATTAACTTCCTGTGAACTTGTTCTACCGAACCAATTCAGCTTTTCTCCCTAGCATGGAAAACTGCGGAGTACCTTACCGGTGTGCTGAGTGCCCATATGCTAATATTAGCAGCAACCAAAGCCCAGCAGTTTCTTTAGCATAAGAATAGGTTTGTAATGGCAATGCTGACTGAAAAACAGACTTTTCTGTAAAAACACTTTCATTTAAAGCTTGGCCACATGTCCTTGTACAACACAAGCTTGACCACACGTCCTTGTAACGCACCCTCGTCCTCAGTTCTGACTCCCGGCCCCCTCCTCAATCCTGGTTCCCCTAATAGCCATGCACCTCGTTTCTAATTCCAGGCAGCCCCATCTGCCTTGTCCTTTACTTGTCACACAATCACACAGAATCAATTAGGTTGGAAAAGGCCCGTGAGATCATCGAGCCCAGCCTTGTCCTCCCTGACTGAGTGCGGGCAGGGTGGTTCCTGCCACTCCTTCTCTGGCACTGCAGTCCCTGGCAAAGGCACCGTGCTCCCTGGCAGCTCGAAAAGAGAGCAGGGTCTGAAGTGATGGATTTCTAAGGGCAGGAAGAGAGGGGGAGGGAATTCAGAGAGAATGTTCTGGCCGAGTAGCGAGTGCATACACATTAGTATTTTGGTTTGGAAGGCCTTTTGTTCTGCAGATCCCTTCCTAGAGGTGTGCACTGAGATTGTGTAGGTAGCAGCAAGATGAGGATTCCCCAGAATTACCCTGCATTGGTGCTGAATGGTCTCTTTGCTTCCAAAGTGTGTTCTGTGCTCCTGGATATTTCCAAACCCTCTTCTAGCCTCTGGACTCTGACCTCAAACCAAGGAGAATTCAGTAATGAATGTAGTTAATTTGAAACCGATTATTGTTTCCAAGGTCAATAATGGGAAAACTGACTATCGGCAAATAACTCTCCTGAGAACAGAGTTCTGAAGGGATCCTGTGTTTCCCTTAACCAAACAATTCCATAGAAACCGACCAGATGTTTGCCTACTCAATTTACCAATCTACTGACATGCTTTTCCTATTGCTTAAAGCAGGCCTCACAAAACCTGAACTAAAAGTACTCAGCAGTCACAACAGCACGCTTATTTCACTCAGACCAGGCTTAATCAGGTGTGTTGCTTTCGAATTTTAAGAAAGTCAACCACATTCATCTTGCATTTGCTAAAACAAAAGTTGAATCTCTTCTCGGTTTCTGCATTTGGGAAAAAAAAAGGTCAAGCTTCACTATCAACCCTTCAATAAAAAACAATCAAAGAAAAATGTTTCCTGTGAGTATTGTATATGTTCCTTGATCGGCCAAGGTTTACATCATGGACAAATATGCCCATTTGTATTCAGAGAATGCAGACTCAGGATGCGCCCAACCTATTTCCCTACCACAACCTCATCATCCCCCGCTTCAGATTCCTCTGCTCCCCAGGCACCACCCTGATTCATAATCTCAAGAAAGTAGGAGATGCTTGATGATCTTGCAGACCTGCACAACAGCTGTGTTCACTGTGGATTTTCCAGCCCAAATGATTCCCTACTGTCTGGTAAGCTGGCTTTGCTTGCTAACTTCTAGAGCATGAATGCTATTTACTTATCTGTCATCAGAGTGGCTCCCACTTTGGTGTCTCTTTGATGAAGGTCAGGGCCAGCACCTCTTTGGCATGCAATTTCATTTATGTGGCTTTCTTCACTTTGAATTTCTTCATCCAGTGCTAGTCACACAAGACCTGCAAAACAGTTTCACCTCCTGGTGCGGAGGGTTTTAGGCCCAGAAGCATTTTTCCATAGTGTTATTTTTTCCTGCTCCTCAAAATTAAATCATTCTTTTCCTATCATGACTCATCATTTTAGAAGGACTTGCTTAAGTTCCATGTATATGAACGATATGCAGGTGAGAAATGCAAGATACATTACCTTTTACAGATGTGCTGATGACAGAAAGTTGCAAAGTATGGATTTTTGTTAAATAAAAAAAGAAAAGAAAAACTGTGCAACAGAGAAATGTGTGAAACTGATCCTAATGCCTTGAATGGAAAAATTCTGCACAGAGGAGTGCAGTGCAAGTTAGCACAGAGTGACATCACATTTTGGTGTGGCTCCACCCTGTGCAATCACACTTGGTAAAGCTGGGATGTGTCAGGCTGAGCAGCCCTCCATGAGTGTACTCTGGTGTTGCAGTGTCAGCTGTTGCAGAGTCTTTCATGGAACCACATCTATAAACCCTGGGGCTGTCTGTTACCAACTCGGCTTTGACTCCAAGTCAGATGCAGACATGAGAAATGCAGACATCTTAAGTTAGATAATGCAAATTCCAGTGCTGATGCTGTAAAGATGGAAGATAAATTATCTCAGGCCAGTGTTCGGCAGGGATCTTTCTTACCATTTTCTAAAAAATTTCTAAGAAACTTTTTAATACTTTCTCTCCAGTAAAGAGGCATCAGTCTTTCAATCCCTGAAACAGCAAGGCATGAATTTTATGCAGCCACTTTTTCATGCAGTCTATGTGCAAAATTCTTAGCAGTGTAAATAAATCATATTAATAAAATTCCACAGATTATGATTTATTATAACATAGTTTATAGGGTTCTTGAAAATGAGTAATAAAACTGTTGCTATTCCTGCACAGGTGTTTCATTTCTCTGCTCACTCTTCCCAGACTGGACATATAGTTTCACTGCCACACTTCCACTTACTCTTCTGGTAGAACAAGTAGATCCTTTGGTGTACCTGGAAAAGTTAATGAATCCTTGTCTAAAATATGTTGAATGATTCATGTCCTAAACCTACCTGTTCTGCTACACTGACCACCAAGGGAAGCCCTGGGTGACTCATCTCAGTTATCAACATCTGCATTGCATATGTAAAAGTTAAATGAGATTCGTTTTTCTGGTGGTATCTGCAATTGTTTCAGACATTTCCTAGCAGAACTGTCATTTTTCAAAGAGCTCAAATACATGGGTTTTTTTGGAAGCTAAGAAAGCACTTGAAAGTCATTTGACCAAAGGAAAAGCTGATCAGTCTTTCCACAAATCTTTTTGCCACAGAGTGAGTAATTTCTTAAAACTGTCCATGAAGTAAATGCAGACAAACACAGGTGAGAAGAATACACCAACAGGGACACATGCAGAAATCTGGATCCAATAAACTGAGGCAGAGGAAAGACAGAACCTGGGCAGAACTTACTGATGTTCTATATAAATAATATTTTCTGGTTTCCCATGTAAAACCCAATATGGAAGTTTAGTATCCTGACTAGACTAGAAAATTAAACAGAGAAACAGAAAAAATTCATCACTTTGGTGATCCTGTCAAATGAACAGTGTTAGCATACTGAATTACATTATTTTCCTGACATAAAGAAACATGGACACAAAGAAAGATAAATAAATTCTTATATTACCTGTCTAAATTTTGCCATTTCCCTTATAAAACTAGAGATTGAAGAGTATGTCTGGATTAATATTTTGTTTTAGATCACAGACGTCAGAAGTATATATATTTGCATATATGATATTCACAATTTGAATTTGTCAACCTCTTGTACCCCAACTGTGTCAGGTAACTATGAGTTAAGAAAAGTGGTGCAATATCCTACCATTGCTCATGTGGACCACAATTTGGTTATAGAGTATTTAAATCAGGACAGTTCTTCATATGAAAAGCCTTGAAGCCCTTGTTGACACATGAATTGAAGAGACCAAAGAGATGGTGGGTAGAAGAAAAAAAAGTTTTTTAATACATACAATCAGGTTATGTTTTGACACTTTCCCACATGACATCTGTGTCTCTAAACTGGAGAAACACGGATTTGACAGATGATGGCCCACTGGGTGGATAAGGATTTGGCTGGATGGCCACACTCAGAGTTGCAGTCAATGGCTCGATGTCCAAAGGGGGACCAGTGACAAGTGGCGTCCTCAGGGCTTGGTGTTGGGACCAGCACTGTTTAACATCTCTGTCAGTGACACGGACAGTGGGACTGAGGGCACCCTCAGCAAGTTTGCCAATGACTGCACCAGCCTGAGTGGTGCAGTGGACACACTGGAGGGAAGGGATGTCATCCAGAGGGACCCTGGCAGGCTTGAGAGGTGGGACTGTGCAAACCTTGTCATGTTCAACGGGACCAAGTGCAAGGTCCTGCATCTGGGTTGGGGTGATCCCAGGCTGGGTGGAGAATGGATTGAGAGCAGCCCTGAGGAGAAGGTCTTGGGGTGTAGTGGATGAGAAGCTCAGCATGACCCAGCAATGTGTGCCCAGAGCTCAGAGAGCCAGCTCTGTCCTGGGCTGCATCCAAAGCAGCGTGGCCAGTAGTTTCAGGGAGGTGATTCTGCCCTTCTGCTCTGCTCTCCTGAGACCCACCTGGAGCACTGCATCCAGCTCTGGGGCCTGGATGTGCACCTTCAAGAGTGAGTCCAGAGGAGGCACAAAGATGATCAGAGGAGGCTGGAGCATCTCTTCTACAAAGAAAGGCTGGGAGACCTGGGGTTGTTCAGCCTGGAGAAGAAAAGGTTCCAAAGACACTTCACAGCACCTTCCAGTACCTAAAGGGGGCTGCAAGAAAGCTGGAGAGGGACTTTCTGCACGGGCCTGTAGTGACAGGACAAGGGGAAATGGATTCAAACTGAAAGACGGTGGGTTTAGATTAAATATTAGGAAGAAATTCTTTATTGTGAGGGTGGTGAGATACTGGAACAGGCTGTCCAGAGAAGTTGTGGATGCCCCATGCAACATTCAAAGGGTGGATGGGGCTTTGAGTAACCAAGTCTAGTGGCATGTGTCCCTGCCACTGGCAGGGGCTTGGAACTAGATCATCTTTAAGATCCCTTCCAACCCAAAACATGCTATGATTCTATGATTCTATGATTCTATGATTCAATGATTGATTCTATGATTCTATGATTCTGTGTTATATGTTCCAAATATTAAATTTTTTTTAAAAATCAAATTATTATAATTAAACTGATGGTATTGGCTTAAGATGTGTCTTTTCATAACCATATATTCCATAATTGCACACAGAGACTGAAACCACTGGTGAGAGATACTCTTTTGACCAAATGACAAAAAGGCTCCTGCATCTGCATTTAGCAGTAAATACAGAAGTTCAGTGTACATCTTCCACCACAGTTGGTGTAGCTGGTGCACAAATTCAAAGCTGCAATCACAGACAGTTGTGCAATTTAGACCTTAGCTAGTATTTTGAAAACACAGAAGGAGAGGCAGTATTAAACTACTGAAGAAATATTTATGAAAAGGAAAAACACAAAGTAGATTCTAGTTTAATCAAGGACTACTGATCCATAGCAAAATAAAGAAAAAAAAAAGGCTACAGTTATGAAAAACTGATATTTTTGGACAGCACCTTGTTGAGTTTTATGATGAGCACCAGTTATGCACAACACTGTGTAATATCTTTGTCTGCCAGTCTCCAGAACAGCCAGATCACTTTTTATATCATCCAGAAATATGGTCTCTGCAACAATTTATCTTAGAGAAACTTTCAGAAATCAGTCACAACCTTTGTTTAAAGGTTTTATTTTTGAAATGCTGACAGCAGCTTAGCTCTAGCATTGTCTACAGAAAACACTACTACAGTGATACTTAAATGATGCTGTCACAGAGAGTGGAATAAATTATTTCAATTGTAAATCAGCTAATTATACATTAAATCTGGTACCTACTCCTCTTTGATATAAGAAGGCTTTTTTCTTGCTCTGGATTAAGCCATATAAACCTAAAGCCATATTAAAAGCCATTTTGTTTTTATCCTATCAGTATCACTCAGTGTCTCCATTTAAGATTTGCATTTCTAGTAATGTGATAGCCTCAAGTTTTCTTTTCACTTCATTTTTAGAGTTTTGAAATTTTCAGTGTACACATTGACAAATATCCCAGAGGTCAAATCCCAATTTATTAATGTCTGAAATCTCATTATTTTTTAACAAATCTCATTAGTTTAAGACCTAACTGGTGATTTTTTAATGCTTAGGCTTATTAAAATTGATGATAATATAACCAATGTAAATCCCTTCTTTATATAAATGAGCAATTAGAAACAATGTAAGCAATTACAAGCTATATAAATATTTTTTTCATTAATTTTCTGATAAATATATGAAATTTTCCCCATGGAAAGCTGATTATAAATCACTAACACTCAATCTCTGCAGAAGCAACCAGCATAAAGAGGAGACAGGCTGGCTTTCCTCAATCAAGTCTAAAAGAAATTAACTTGCTTTACCTCAAAGACAGACTAAGTGAAAAGAAAAGGAACATAACATTAAACTGAACTTTGCATATACCTAAGTTCTCTTGAGAGAAACATGGGTTTCAATGTTGTCTCCCCAAAATTCTTTCAGCTTCACCACAGCCCTTGTATATGGGATCATAAAAAAAGAGATGCATCTTTGTTAGCTCTGTGTAAACAAAACTCCTCCATGTGGTTTACATCCCATCCTTCCCAGGCTGGTTCCTTCAAACTAAGTTTTCTATACAGCCCAAGTTGGGTATTTGAAAAATTTATCTCTTATTTAAAATACAAAAACCATTCGGGGGTTGAGATTTTTTTAACAGATTATTTGTTTTCCCTTTGCCTACTGCACCTTGGTTACTTTAGCTGCTCATCAGAAGATAATTAAAAGGTCTCAGACATGAACTGTTAACAATCTACATTAAGGAAACAAGACACAGAAACTTTTAATAAAGATCTCTTATATGTTCATTCAGTATTAAACTACAGTATGTGCCAATGCAATTAATTATTATAACTAATATATCTTATTCTTTGTGATGTTTCTACTGGTCTCTCACAACAGGCAGATGAAGGGAAGAAGGTAGAGCACATGACAACCTAAATTACTGTTGTAAAAATAAGCAGAAAAAAAATTTTGGTTTGACAAGAAAAGTCAAAGATGAGGAGAAAGAGCACAGTCCATTTTCCTCCCTGGACCCTTGGACTCCCTTCTCTGAAGGTTGGTTCTGATTATTCTGTACCCTGGTAACAGAAGACAAGAAGATAATACTGTAAATGACCATTCCTTCCTTCCAGAGGAGCTAAGAGGAGTCTGCCTCTCTCATTCTGTCATGCCTGCTAACGCTTCTGTAGATTAATTGCTTCCTAGATTTGTGTACTTCTGTTGACTTCAAATTTAGTTTCAAAGTTAAATATGTAAATGTTTGCAGGAACAAGGCCTGAGTTTGTGTACTGACTTCCTTGAGACTGGACTAAAATGACGGATATTACCAGGGGCTTTTGGAGATTGGAGAAGGGGAGAAAATAAGAGTTTTTCTGATATGTGTGTATTGTCTTCTTCAGTAAAGCAATCTTCTCAGAGAGCCTTTTAAGTGAGCCTTTGCATTTTCAGGAACACAACTACAAGAACATCTCAAGCAACAGTTTCCATGTACTTTTTAATTGCTCAAATGTAAGGGCTGACACAAGTTTTTAGAAGACTGAAAAACTAATACCAGTAAGAAAAAACCCAGGATTACCCAATTCTCTTTCTTCAGTCCCTCTTTGAAGATCAGGTGTAACTGGTTTAGATTTTGTTTGAATAATATCATATCTTAAGTAGATTAGGTACAAATAAAAATTGAAAGTAACAACAACTGAGCTAAAGGTATTTCTAAGCAAACTTCATAGATAAAGATGAAACATTTATGTTGTATTTGTGAATTAAATTCATTATTGCATTCAGTGTATTACATTAATTAATCAAATGCATATGAAATCCTATATAGGCATGATAGTAATTGCATTGCCATTGACCAATGACAGAAGGGGGGGGGTTGACAGATATACAACAATTTGGTAAGGTAAAAATTGATTTGGCAGAAGATCCAAAAGCAAACAATATTCTCAATTTCACAAAGACTAGCTTTAAGAAACCAGAGAACTTATTTGTGAAGTCAGGGACTGAAGAATTCAAATATTGAGGATAATATAATTATTTGAAGTGAAAAGGATAAAAGTGTGTGGACTTTGTCTCAGGAAAGCAGGGAAAGGTTTACTGAAGAGAGCTAGTAGAATAAATAACCACAAGCAAACCCCAAAACATTTGCAAAATGGCAAAGAGGCTTAAGCACAAAGGAAATGTTATCTGAGGGATGAAGAAAAGGAAGGACAAAGTGAGAATTGCCAGAAGTCAGGCTGAATTAGACTTTCAAAAAGATATGAAAAGCAAACAAAAAAAAAGATTCTTCCTCCCCATAAACAAAAGACAATAAATAAAAGGACTATAGTGCTATGGAATAAAAAGTACAGAGAAATGGAAGATAATCTCAGCAAAATAAAAATTGCACTTTGCTATTGATCTGAAATGAATACTTTGCCTTAGATGTTAATGAGCACATCATGGGAGCAAAGTCAGTTTAGAAAATGGCAGGAGTGTGGGGCAAAGCATCATTCAGAACAAGGAGAGAACAGAACTCAAGAAAATTAATGCAAGACCCTGCATCTTCTCCACCCCATTTCTGAAAGGAACTGATGTGTGAGCTCATAGGTCTACTGCCAGGTGGCTGGAGAGGAGCAAATTTCACACCCATCACTAAAGTGATGGTGAATTTCAGCAGTGGAGTTTTTATGGCCTATCACCATGACATCCAGGCCTGCAGAAAATATATAAACTAGCAGCAAGAGTAACTCAGGTCAAAATTGAAATTCCTAACTTTTTCATTTAATTAATCTTTTCCAAATGTAGTTGACTGATTATTCCGTTAGCCAAATATTTGCAACTGGATCTACAAACTAAACCTTAAGAAGCTTCAGTAAGTTAATGTTTCTAATACTGTCCAAGTATTAAAGTCATGCTACTTCTGCTTTACAATTTCACTCATACAGAATTCTACAGTTACTTAATTGTCAGTGCTTCCTTTTTATTTTTATTTTTTTTTGTCAGCAAGTGTCTTTTATCATGAGATAAATCATATGGCAGCACTATACTTACAGCTCTCAGTCAAATCTGAACTAACTGCAGAGGAAATCATGATGGCACCCTGAAAAATATTTCACAGGACAATTCTTCATATTTACCTTCCTCATTTAATTTAGAAGGATATTTCCTGGTTGTAGGTAACAAATCCATTTATTCAGTAGGGAATAACAGCATTAGGTGCTGAAATCACTATTTTGAGCTAAAAATAGCTCCCATTACTGAAAGATAATTTCTGCTTTTTGCTATGACACTTGACAATTTCTACCATGTAGCAGAACAGCCTAGATTTGCTGAGAAATTCTTTTCTGAGACCTTTGACTCTCTGAACTGTGAAGTTGGCTGCAGTTGCTGTCCTTTCTGTAAGCAGAAACCTGAGAAGCAAGGCAAGTACATCAAAATGGAAATGGAGGAGCAGGGCCAGGTTGGCAACAGTAGAGATGAGTGCTTTTGTTTCTAAAAGAAGTGAAAAAATGCCTTGAAAGTCATGCATTCTCTATGCCTACACTGGCTCTGCAGCAACTTGCTTTCCCATTCCTTTTGAAACAATTGGGGAAGACACGAAGACAGTGCTCCTCCTCACTGCACACTAGTTTTTGCTTTTCATGGTGGCATAGCAGAGATGCATAGGATTAGTGTTAATATAACTTTTACATAAATATTAACAAGGAATGTTCTCCTTCACAAAGAGTGAGCACAATCCGTTACTGCCCGGTGGGTGGAGGGCTGGTAAAGGCAGCTTTAATTCCGTACTTGAATCTCAATTTTTCTTGGCAATGCTTCTCGTGTAAGTTGGCTGCTCTAAATGACTACGCTGCCACAGCCCCCTATGGATCATTCCAGCTGCTCAAAATAGCTGTTCAAAGTGAGGAAACCTCTACACAAGAAGTATTCCCTAGGGAGAAATTTCAAGAACTCTACAGGCCCTCTGTGCTACTGGGAAAGTGTAAAGACACTGGCTAAGAAAACAGAATTCATCATAGTCCTTTCCATACAAAAAAAAAGTTCATACTTTTTCATCTTTCTTTCTGGACTTGATTATTTGTTGACACCAAGCTTACCCCATTCAAGAATAGGGTAAGAGCAAGTTAGTTTCACACTAACTCTGTGAGCTCTGTGCTCTGCAGCTGGTTATAGCAATGAAAATGGGGAGCAGCTTCAGCACCATACAGGCTTGCATTCTGTTTCTGACTGCCCCAAAGTTCTGTTTTGGTATACAGAAACTCTGAACCATTCTGACTATTGGGCCTGGTAACACATCTGACATTAAAAAAAAAAAAAAAAAAAAAAAAAAAAAAAAAAGAGGTTACAACTATAGTCACAATAGTTTTTTTGTAACATAGAATTTCCTCCTGCACACAGGGGAATGAACCTGGCCAGTTACAGCCTGTTGTGCCAGCAGATTACTACAAAGGAACAAGATCATAAAAAATTTTTGGCCCTGTGTCTCACAATCATATGACGATATCTGAGCCTTCCTGTCTTCCCAAGCCATTCTTCCTCCAGATTCAAATGCCTGATTAATATTATTAAAACAGTTTCAAATCTGGTCTAGTTATATTAGTGCCACCCCTTTGAATGGACATTTTCAAACCTGCTGGTCCTTCAGCTCCTGTCCTTCCCTTTATCTCTGTGTAATCTCAGTTGTAAACATGAATTCAGCAAACATCTTTCCAACACTGACTCATGGAACCTCCCTCTAACCCAAAACAATCTCCTTCTGTCCTTCCTGAAACCTCAGCCTGTCTCTCAGACAATACTTTGTTCATGTTTAGTTGTCAGTCAAGTTCAAAAAAGAGCTTTCACTGTTTCCCTCCTTTCCCTCCTCCAGCTATTTTTTGTGTATCTGTCAGCAATCCAGACTCCTGTGAAGGAAGGCCTGCAGCCTTCAGCATTAATGCAAATCTTTTTTAGGTGATCTGGCTTTAAATATACACCACCACCCTGCTACTTTTCTAACACATCAGAAAAAATACTATTTCATCTTATTCAGTATTGAGATCATTTCCCTCCTCATGTCAGCTGGTGATACTGAGCTGTATTGTCCCTTGTTAAACTTTCAAACAAATACTTCATATGGTTTCATAGGTTATCCATTCCACTGAGAAGCTTCCCAGAAATAATAAATTTTTTTTTTAAAAAAAATCTTGTTATCCTCCAAAATGTCTCAGAAGCATTCTTACAGGTAATTGGTGTGCCTTAAAACCAAGGGACAATAGTCACAGCTAGTGGGTTAGGGCAACTCTGACTGTAGTGAAAGCAGTCTGGTAGCAAGTCTGGTGCCAAGTCCTGAATTGGAAAAGTCAGAAAAATAACAAATTGAGGGGGCAGACAAGAGAACAGTCAAGACTTCAGGAAATAATGAAGTTTGTGAGCATGTGGTCCAAGACACGCTGTGAGACCACACCATAGTCAAGATCAGGAAGTCAGAAACTCCATATAAGATGGGATCCATGATGAGAAAAATCATATCTGGCTGAAGCAATGTCACACAGATCACTTGTAAATAGCCAGTAGGATCAAACACATGACTGAAAACTAGAGAAAACATTAAATCAAGAAGGCAGAACTAGCAACTCGTACTGCACATCTAGAAAGAAGGATGGGTGGACTGATATTAAAAGTAAATGTAGAATATGGCTGGACTAAGTCCACAAACTTTCAGATGTCGTTCTATTAGTACTTTAAGTAGGTTTAGTCCATTGTGACTACTGAAAGTAGTGGTCCTGCACTCCCTGTCCATAATTTCATGTGCATGCCCAAGCACAGCTTTTTATTTATACCAATACAAGCATTTGTGTAGCTGGGACATGAACTGGCTTGGGAAAGTGTTGGAAATTAAAGCTGATCACAATTAAAAACCACTAACCATCATTAAAATGAAGTAGTCAGCATTAAACCCGATGCAGTCCACTACACAGCCATGCAAGTGAAGCGCTTCTACTGGCACAAGGAAGAAGGCAGCATGGAGGTACAGACAAATGGCTGAGAAAGGAAAACCTTTTTTTAGAGTTGTCACAACTCACACAAAGTTAATAAAAAACAGTGATGCCCCAGCACCGGAGAACGTGGTTCTCTGCCAGCTATTAAGGCTGTGCCATGGGAGCATACAGCGGCAACCAGCCACCTAGGGAATGATTCATGTCCAGCTGCCTTGGCAGTGACTCACTGGCTCAGTGACTTCACTCCTCCGGTGGTGGACAGAGCCCACTGCCTATTATGCCGTCCGATACTATCTCAGTGTCTCCTAGCAGGGACTCATTCATCTGCCCCCAGCCATCTGCTGCTGCCTGTCCCATGCAGTGCGAGTACCGTAGGCCTATCGGGGAAGACGGGATTTTCTGTTCTTCGTTTGGTCAGTTGCGAGCCTTTCCTCTCAGATTACGGAGTACTGCAACACTAAGTTTATAATGTGTTATAGTATCGCTAAAAATGCTTTTAGGTGACCGTTGATCTGTGGTTTTCAACAATTTCTTCTAAATATTAAAAAAAAAAAGAAAGTCGCAGGTTATAGAGTAATGACTCGTGCACACAGATCCGCGGTCCCTTCCGTGAGTGCCCACAGGCGCACATGCCCTGCCCGGTCACTCGCTCCTTGTGCCACACACCCGTGTAGTGGTGACTCTCCATTTCTCGGTCACACACGCTGGGCTCCTGGAAGGGAACGGGAACTACGCCTCAACGCTCGGCTGGGCTCCTCTTACGAGCGAGGGAAGCGCCTTGCGGCGGGCGCAGAGGGAAGGAGCGCCGGGTGCGGGCGCAGCGCCGCCGCGGCCGCGCCGGAATTCTCGAGCTCGCCCCTCGCTACGCGCCGAATGGTTTCGGGGGATGCTCCCCCGCCGTCTCTAGGCCATGTTCAGCCCTGCTTCTCCTGGCACGGCTCCCTGCCGACCACAGCCCGTGCTTCCCACCCATGTTCGGCGCGGCGCGGTCCGAGCCCGGTGCGGTCGCCACACCGCGGCCCCGAGCGCTGCCCCAGACCCACCGCCTCCCGCGCTCCGTCTCCCGCTCCCTTGCGGGCGGGCGGGCGGGCGGGCTGCAGCGGGAGGGGCCAGAGGAACCGGCATATGCCTCGACAGGCATCGCCGCCACCCTATGAGAAGCGGGGAAGGGCGGGCCGGAGCGGCGGCCGCCCAATGTGCAGCGCGACCCGGCGTGATGCTGGTACCTGCAGAGGTATAAAGGCGGCTGCGTGCGCACTGGCCCTTCGCTTACACAGTATGGCCGGCGACATTAGCTAGCGCTCGCTCAACGCTCTTCTCTGTAACAGGGGAACACACGGACTACAAGGAACCGAACCGCATCGCCCGCCTGCACCCCCGCTCGGACTGTAACCCGCTCACATACGCTCACGCCGCATCCGCCGCCGCGCACTCCGGGTGGTTTTCGCCCGTTTAAAAAACAATTCCTGCCTTCTTCTACTTATTCCTCTGTTTGTTTTTGGGGTTTTTTTGGTTTTTTTTTTTTTCTAAATTAATATTACGCAAATCCCCCAGAAGGTGAAACCCGCCCGGCTCGGACTGGGACCCGGCGGCGGCAGCAGCGCGGCCCGTGCAGCAGCAGCGAACGGTGGCGGCCGGGGGCGGCAGTTTGGTTGTCGTTTAATTTCTGTGGTTGTTGGTTGCCGAGTTGTCTCACCATGAAGGAGAGCGGTGCACACTTCTTCGAAGGGACCGAGAAGCTGTTGGAGGTGTGGTTCGCCCGGCAGCAGCCCGCGCAGCAGGAGCCGCACCAGAGCAAGGGGTCCGGCGACCTCCGCACCATTCCCAGGTCCGCGAACGGCCGGGGTGGGGTGGGGTCGGAGTGAGGAGAGGGGACGACGGGGCCAGCGCTGTCCTTGGGGGGCGGCGGGCGGGGCGGGAGGGTCCCTGAATGGCCCGGGTGTGGCGGAGCTTTGGCGGGGGGGGAAGGCAGGTTCCGGGGTGGCCGTCGGTGGGGGCTGGGCTCCCGCGCTGCCGGCCACCTTCCCGCTCCCGCGGTGACAGCCCCGGTACCTCCCTGCTGGGAGTGACCTTCCGCCGCCCTCCAGGAGACCCTCGGGCAGGGTGGCTCCCCTCATCCCGGCGGGAGGGAGGTGGCGGTGCCGGGGACGGAAGCCATTCCGCGCCGCCACCTCGTGCAGCCCCGCGCGGTTCCCGCTGGCAACATGTGGCGGAGCCGGGCGTGTCGCGCCGGCCGGGAGCGCCGCGGGGGGAGCGGCCGTGGTGTCGCAGTGCTGCTAGCGGCCGGGGCACGGCAGCGGCGCCCAACCCTCTGGCGGCTCGTCCCGCTCCTGCGGCCGGTTTCGGGATGAGAAGGCTCGGGAAATCCCTGCCCGTGGCGTACTGCGGAGAGCGGGGGTTCGGGAATCTCCCTCCCCGTTAATGCAAGCTGGAAAGGGAGATCCCTGTGGCTGCCGCGACGAGGGTTGATGGTTCCCTCTCACATGGCCGGTGTGGCGGCCACCTCCGGCACTACATAGCCGGACAGGTCCATAGAGGGAAACGGGCAGTACCGGGGGACCCTTCCCGTGTCTCCCAGCGGTGCGGTGGGCACCGGAGCGGGGGAGAGACCGGGGAAGGGGATGCCCCCTCCTCCCCCAGAAGTGTGGCTGGAGCAGCGGCTTACACGTGAGTGTCCTGGCCGCGCTCCCGGGCCGCGCCGCCGCTCCCGTGGCTCTCTCCCATTGAGGAGCCGAGGCCAATGGGAGCGGGACGCCGCGTAGGGCCGGGCCGCGCCCGTCACCCAATGGGCATGTGGGGAATGCGCTGGCGCCGCGCTCGGCGCCGCCCGGGGCGGGGGAAGGAAGGCCCGGGGCCCGCTCCGCGCCGCTCCGCTCCCGGCGCACGTGTTCGGCACCGGCTCCCGCCGCTCCCCGCCCGCCGCCCAGGAATGTGCCTGCGCCGCCTTTGTTAGCGCAGGAGCCGATGGCCACCTGCCGGCACGCGGGGCGGCTCTGGAGCCGTGCTGGGCTAGGCGGGCTTGGGGTTCTGTAGTGCAGATTGCCAGTGCTGTATTTTGGAGCGGGACAGGGTAGAAACACTGGAGATAGGTGGTCTTTAAGGCCCCCTCCAACCCAGACCATTCTAGGATTCTATGGAATGCTTAGAGTTTTAACTGTGAGAGTTCATCTCTAGAGCCACAAAAAAACTGTTCTGGAAGTGTCAGAAAATGGTAGCTGCAGGCTCGAAGTACAAAGCAAAATCTGCGGAACTATGGATGAGCTTGCAGTGACAACAAGAATGGTATGTAGGTGGGATCAGCTGACATAGTTGAAAAATATAGGCTTGTCCTAAGCAAACAGGGTAAATCTGAAGGTTATACTCGTGAGTAGTTCACCTTCAGTATGGTTGGCTGTTCAGGTAGTTGCTGGAGGATCTGGCTCTCAGTGTATCCAGATCTGCTTGTGCATATCTCTGTTACCCAGTGGTCTCTGGTCAGGGAGTTTGAGCAAGAGAGCTTGTCATAGTACACTAATGTTTAATGTTTGGAATATGTTAATGATCTCCATTCAGAGATGTATCCTATTTGTCCTTTTCTTTGTTTTGGTATTTCTCAGCAAATTTCCCATGTGAATATATCGGTAGAATCAGCTGTTCACAGATCTGTGAGCAGAAAACTGCCTTTATTTAAAGTAATGAATAGCCCATGTGTGCATATTTGAATGCTCATGGTTAGTGGGAGCTTCATTTCTGCTATACCAGGAGCACTGCAGAATACATTTTTACCTCTGACCTGTTGGTGTAATTAGGTAATTTGCTTGTGTAACTTTGACTTGTGAAGCTATTTAGACTTTTCTGAATAATGTATTTAACATGGAAATCATCAAATGTGGTTTTATAGCTCTTTGAAGCTTAGTGGTGTAGCAGATACAGGGTAACGGCTTGTATAGTTAATGTCCAGGCAATGCTGGAAGGAAGATCCTAGCTGAAATACTTGCCGATGATGTGAGCTACTTAGCTGCTGGACGAGTCCTATAGTGTTTGACTTAAAATGTGAAAGACTTCAAAAGTACTTGTTTGACTTTGTGTTAATATGCAGATGTAGTTCAGAGACGGTATTCTACAAATGCTTTCCTCGCTGACACATTCATGCTCCCTGGTGTTCCATTTCTCAGCTCAAACGCAAGTTTGCAAAACTGCAAACTTAAGTTTAAACTGCCCCCAGAGTATTCAGTGTAATTGCAGTGTGGGTACTGGGACAGTTCCTTTGTGTGGTTTAGATATGGCTGTAAAGTTTTAATAGAGTAGATGAAAACTCTTAACTGTTGAATGTGTGGTTTTTAACACAGTGTCAGAGCTGTGAGCAGTCTTTGAAGACTTTTGTGTTAATTGGCTCTTAATACAACATGTTAATCGAAGTTGCTTACTTTGGTGGGAAGCTGTGACATGTCTGAAAGTGCTATTAACCTGAGTCCTTTTGTAATTATCAGTGATAACGTGTTTCTAGCATGAAATGACCTTCTACAAACATTCTCTTTGGGAAAACTGTCAGAATTAAATTACCTGTTACAGCTGATAGATGCAAATGAAAGTCCTGAATACAATATATCCTGCTATGCTAATTCTATAAAGGCGATTGAATAAGCTAGTTTATGTTGTCTGAAATCAAAGCTGAAAGTGTAGAACAATAGCTAAATTAGAATCAAGTTGCAAACCAGTTGAGCTTGCCTTTTGCATTGTAGTACCTGCTTAGTAGTGAAATGTGAACTATTCATGTACTGAATGACAAAGCTGGTGTTCAAAGCTAAAAATTTCCATGTTGTGCGTGCTTGTTAGGGATTAGATATTTTAAAGTCTTTGCTGGATATCACCAGCAAAAAGGTTATTGAGCTGATGCAATTAAGACTTTTTTTCCCTCCTGTGGGCAAACCTGCTTGCTGGATAAAAGTTTGGATTATGTGTACTGTATTTCAGAAAAGATCTGTCATTTTAATACATTCAATAAAGGTCCCAACTAAAAAGTGTGGAACTTGAGCTTTACTTTGTTAAGTTTTGGGATGTTTTTGCTTGCTTGTTAATGAATTATGCAGAAAGGTCTTGTGGCTGAAATAGTTACAGCAAGCATCTAAATATGCCTACCTTGCTTATATGCAGCAGTGGAATGAAGTTAATGTTCTTGTGGTCTCAAAATAATTTGCTTTTATTGCTTGTTCTCACCATGCTTTGTAAAGCATGTTTTTCTGAAAAAAAAAAAAAATAAGCTATGTATAGAAAAGAGGGTTTGCTGAAAACATGATGAACTTGCTGCAAGCCCTGGATTTCCATGGTGACTGTGTAGTGCATTCACTATCCCCACAGTAAAATAAGCTATTTATTCCTTCAGATGATGTGCAGCTATGCATTTTCCATCTCAAGGGCTAACAAGATCTTGAATGTACAGAAGTTTGAAACCATAAATAAATGTTGCCAGCATTAAAAGCTCGTATCTCAAGCATTCAACCCTGAGGAATACTCTGAAATTGAGCATATTTATGAATTTTTAACCTGCTTCCTATTTATTGCATGGAGGCACAAGCTGGAGAGAACTGCAGCAATGAGCAGGATGTGGTGACACTGATATGACAGTCTGATCCCGTGCTACAAGAAAGCTCCCAAGCACCGATAGTCAAGGGTTTGAGTCCTGTCAATCCTTGCTGTGTACTGCACCCTGTAGCCTGAATCAGCTCACTGCTGCAGTGCCGCTGCACCTCTGCCCCTTCCCCCAGTCCTGGGCAGTGTTACCTGCCTGTTTCCTCAAACACTGAAGGTACAAGGAAGTTGGGCCATGAGCCCTGCTCTGCTCCTACACCTGCAGGGCTTTGGAACAGAAATGAAGGACTCTGGAAAGAAGGCAGGGCTGTGCTAAGGTAAGGGCTTCTGTCCACGTGTTTGTGGTGCTTTTTTAATGGGCAACGTAAGGTTGTCTGGAGAACTTTATGTAAGAGTGCAGTCTTCTCCTCATCAGAATGTAGATATTAACCAACCAGATTTTAGATCAGGTTCAAAACTACAGGTAAAATGTTTTCTTGAAACTCAGAATTGTAATTAAAAAATGGTTTCACACAAGGGAAACAAGCCCTTTTATGCTCACTACTACCAAATTTGATACTGCTTGCAGGAAGTGAAGACTTTGACATTTTCCTACCTTACCACTAAAAGTGCTGAAGCATTTGGGTAGTCACTTTTTGTCAAAGGTCTGGGCTCTTAGTGAGACTCTGTAGAAAGCAAATAAGCAGCTGTTGGTGTATTCCTCAAAGGGCTTTCCTAATGGTTTTTGGTCAGCCAGGAGAGCAGGAAGACTTGGGGCTTTTGGTAGATACTTTCTGCCTTACAGTATGTTCCTTCTGGAGAAAATTATGCTCAAATTTGCCCTCAGTGTGGCTTGTAAGCCCTGCTGTGCCTGCTGGGGCTCATGCTTCCTCAAACACTTTGGATGTCCTTGGAGAGACTTGGGAATACCCACTGAGTATCTTTGGATGTAAAGGATGGAGTCCCCATTCGATGTAACTGCAATAGTGGTGTAAGGTCCACAGCAGGACAGATACACATCCTTCAGAGCCCCAGCTGCAGCTATCTTTGTGCCATTGCTGAAATATCTTGGTTTCATTTGGGAGTGACACTCTAAGTAGTTGGCTTGGGACTTTCTCAGTTAGAAGGCTTTTGTGAGCAGTACTGCACAGAATCTCTTTCAATGTGGATGAAATTTTCCCCCCAGGTGCCTGTCTGTCAAGATTAAGTGCGTGTTCTTGGAGGGCTTCTTAAATTTAAGATAAGAGAGATGTGGGCAGTCTCTCTGTATATCTGTGCTCAGAGCATATAGAGGGTGGGACACTTTTGTGCACCCCACAGATATTGCCTATGTAAACTTATCGAGTTGCAAGCGCCTTGAGCCTAAACTCAGGCTGTGTAAGTGGTTCAAGGTAACCTATCTTAAACAGCAATTTATAAATTAAGTTATATTTCTCATAGGAAGTAATTCACATGCAGCTGTCTGCAGAGAAATACACAAGGTGCTGAGAGGTGCTTTAAAAAGCTTGTGACTTTTGTGTGGTCTGTACCGTTCCTGCCTGTTTCGGGATGCTTGGAAGCAATGTTCCAGCTCTGCTGACACCGATGTTGAGCCAGCTTTTGTGTCTTGGCTGCATCTCCTCTGTGTAGGCAGTTTAGACACGTTTTTTGTCTGTCTGGATCATGGTATTGGTAGGAATTTGCCTATTTAACTGTAGTCTGCTAATGAGGTAACTGCTACCTATGTGGCTCCTAAAAACACTTGGGGATAAAATTTTCTGCAGTTGAATGCTTGACATTAGAGAAAGGTCTTACATTGTCAAGATTTAAAGGCTTATTACTTATGGTACTATAGAATTATCAGCTGTTCTAGTCTAATGGGAGTTCCATATGATTTATTTCCTAAGGATTCCTGCCCTACTGCAATATAGCTTTTCTTCCCTCTGCTATGTGACTGCCCTAGCAAGGGCACTGTTAGTGGGGTGGTGTGCTTGAGGAGGCTGTTGGTTGCTGATAGGAACGAGTTCTTGATGTAGTTCTTAATCTCTTGAAATTGCTGGTAGCACGTTCCCAGTTGGCCTGAAACAGCAGTTTGGTGCCTGGTGTGCTTAACTCTTGTTACAAAAGAATGTGTTTAACCCCTTAAGGTGAAGGCTTAGAAGAGGCCAATAATTTGCTTCAAAAGCATTGTTTTATCTGTCAAGGAAAACTTCCTTCTGAAATAAAGAAGCAAATATGATGCTTTGGAACTTGGTTGAGAGGAACTGTTGACTATACATGAAGCATACTTCCTACAGTTAAGCTACTTCTCAGTTATAATACCTGGTTGGAAGTTTGAATGAAAGTTACTCGTACTCTGGTAACAAGTGTGTTGATGAGGCACTAAATACTGCAACACAGATATAGGAGTAGATTGTAAAACTTGATTTTTTTTTTCCTTTTGGGATGTTCTGCTAGTCAGGTGTAGAACAAATAGCTTTTTACCATTCAAGCAAGGACAGTTCTTCACACTTGAGCAGATGTATTCCATTTTCATTTGATATTCTCTGAGAAGGTGCAGTCATTTAAGTGCATTGTGCTTGCCTATTCAGGAAACTAATTTGACTCTGAGTAAGTAGCAGTTATTTGAAAATTCAGAAAGGGGTTCTTATAGCTTTGGAATGAAGTGTCAATGAGCCCACATAAGTGAGGAGTCAGTCTCAAGTAGGTGTCTGCAGGTCTGCTGTAGAACTTGCTTCTAGTGAGAGCTGCCAGTGATTCTCATGGATTATATTCTACTATGTATGAGTGTAGGAAAGCAGTTTTCAAACTGGCATTGTTCTGATTTCTGGCTATGGGAAATAATATAGGAAATAGTAATGCCTTATAACATTGATCATTGAAGGGAGAATTTTGAAGAGCAGAAGTCCATGATGACACTTCATGGAGAATCAGTCTTACTTGGGTACCCTTTTTCAGTTGCAGGCTTTGCTTCCAAGTTCAAATTTAACTCAGTTATGAAATTAGTAGTGTTCTCAAATACTTAAATTACTAACTTAGCAGTTTTTACTTGTTATTGAATAGCTGCAATACATGTAGTGATAACCATTGAAATGCTACTTTTAAGGCTGATTTTGTTTCTTCATTCAAATGTGGGTAAATATTGCTTGTCTCAACTAGTGACAATTATATGGATTAAATAAAAGGGAAGAAATGCAAGAGTTAGACTTGTAGTGAACTTAATCTACTTGGTACAAAGTAGTCCCAGATGTTCTTCCTTAGCTGTGCTTTAAACAATAGAACATGCCAAATACAAAGGTCATCTTGTTTAAATAGATTATGTTGGATCAAATCCAGCCTTTCTTTAGTTTTCTGTACTTTAAAATGCAGAGGGATACAGGCCAGGATCTCTTCAGAACTTCTCCCTAAAGTGGCCAAGTCTCATCCTGGGTGTTGCAACCCTTTGTTAGTCTATGTAGGCTTCTAGAGCAAGCCTGGCATCTTGTCTGATTTTAAAGTTGTAGGATTTTTCCTTAATGCTGCTCCAGAGAGATCAAATTATGACCTTGCTCTTTACTTCTGTAAAGGCTGAACACAACATTTAGTGTATGCTGTGGTTTCTGGACTTGAGCAAAGCTGTGATGATATGCCAAGGTCTTGTGCAGGTTTCAGCCATGGTACCTAAAACCAGCTGTAGTACCAGCAAGCAAAACAGGGCTTCCTGTGCATCATGGGCTTTGCACTTAACACAGGGCGCTAATAGGGCCATTGTTGGTGCTATACTGACCCCTCACTGAATTTTCAAACTTGTTACATCTTCCTCTGCTAATATTTGTCTGAAACATGGGGAAGACACTTCCCTGAAATGCATGCACAGAAGTGCACTACAGCAATACTTTAGGAAAAAGTGTCACTTGCCTGCAAAACCTGGCTGAGGTTTTGACTGTCTGACCGGCTAAGAAGCTTGTGAAGGCTGAGACGTGTGCTCTTGCAAAGCCTAAGATAGCTACATGCCCATTAATACTTGGACAAGTACAAAATCAGATTTGTAGTAATGTACAAATGGGGTTAGTACAGCTCAGCATACAACTCTTCTTCACCTTTCCCAAATGCAATGTCAGACTCTGGGTGTTTATTTAATGGCAGATAAAATGTCAGTAGGTATGCTGGAATCCAATAGATTACCTAGTTCAATTTACACAAAGAGTAGCTGGCAAACTTACACTGGTGTGCTGTAGCCAGAGAAAATTAAATCCTTTAGTATTCTTACTAGCAAAATAATATGATTTTCTAGAAGCATTTAGAAGATAGTTTATATTATATCTATTTCACTCCCTGCAATTACCAATGTTTCCAAGGTGAGCAGCCACGTGCATTATCATGTACACTTGAGTTTTAGGAACAGGGATAAATCCAGTCAATGACATAAAGCATAGAGCTGAGTAAATGTGTGGGACTTGAGCTGAGCATTCAGAATAACCTTTTTAATTTGACATGGAGATTTGAGTATCTGTGCTGTCATGTCTGTTTGCAGGAAAGCATTTCATCAAGGGTCACTAACTGGGGTAAGCCTCACTTTGATTTTAAGGATCCAGTTAAATCACTGAATTTCTAAGTTAATCAGATCTATCATTGATTATGAGGGTGTTTTAAATGGATAGGGTTTTCTTAACATGTGTTCTAGTTGAATCATATATATATATAAATATTACTATTCTTGTGTAATATGTACTTTAAGTGGGAAAATCCTCTACTATTAGTAAAAATACAGAATTCAGTTTCAAAAGGCATTCTCCTGAATGGATGAATTCATTGAGGGAGAAGTGAAGGCATTTGTTTGCTGGCCGTATAGAAAGGCTAAAGAATATGTGGATGTTTTAGTTCTTCATACAACAGGATCTATAACTTCATAAACTGACCAGTTTTCTAAGGGGAAAGACTGGTGGCTGCAGGAGAAAGTGTTGATAGAATTAACAGTGAGTGCTCTGTCCTGGAGTACAGCCATGAGGCTTTTGCAGTGTCAGTAAAGGGTGAGAGGTCTGCCTCCTAAAGAAGGATTAGGCTGACAGTTTTATATGGGCAAGCTGGGCTTGCTTGGTGATGAAAAATGGGCAGTTTTTTCATGCTCCTGCAGTTATTCTAGCTCTGCTGATGGGCAGCTTAGTTTTATGCTGGGTTAGTAAATCTCTTGGATCGTGACATCTCTGAGGATGAGAGCCAGCACAAACCTGCAGGTGGAATGTGCTGTGGGAAGGGAGAAGTAGGACAGCTGGCAGTCTTGTAATTTTGTGACGTCAGGAAGCTGTATCTGTTCCTGTCTTATTTATAGCAAAATTGACAATACTGAATTCTACTAATCTGGTGTAGACACAAGACTGAAGTAACAACCAAAGTAATTTTTTTGCAAGTCCATTGTTTCTCTTGAGTATTTGAAAGTCTTTTAGCTTAATTTGAGCCCTCGGTTTTTTGTGTTGTTTGGTTTTTGGCGTTGGGGGTTTTTTGTGTGTTTTGGGGGTTTTTTTGTTTTTTGTTTTTTGTTTTTTTTTTTTTTGTTTGTTTGTTTTTGTGGTTTTTGGTAGTTTTTTTAATTTGAGACTCCTTGTAGAATGAGTAATATTAGTAAAGAACTGAAATATTAAACTTCTAGCACCATAGCTACAATTTGCATTGTATGAAGGAATTCTGTGATCCTGGTTGGTCAAAACTGAATTCAGGCCATTGAAATCTATTAATTTTTAGCTTTTCAGTTAAATTATAAACTTGACTCGAAGCTGGTCAATTAAAACATCTTAATGATAGCTTACTGGTTTATTACTGTAGTAGTTGCCAATGACTGAAGTGCATAGATGTTCAACCAGAAGCATACCTTAAATGACCAACATGTGGGATGCAGGATTTAGGGTTATCCTGACTCACCTGGTTAGAAGCTTGAGGTTGCTGTTTGGCAGTTGTCTGCATGCAGCAAATTGTGGTAACAGATTTTGAGGACGACTGAGTCATCAAAGAATGGAGTATTACTGTATTGTGGGAGATAGTCCATGTAAAAACCTCTTCCCATTTTGTGCTCTCAGATCCAGTAACTCAAAATTCTAATCTTGTTTGGGCTTTTTACCCAGGGCTCCAGCAAACGTTGGTTTGTTTAACCTGTTGTTTGTGCTCTTCTCTAATTTCTTTGCAGGATTGAGTGGGACAAACTTCTGGAGAATGTGCATTGTTTGATCATAAGTGTGACAAAAACTGACAAGCAGGAAGCTTATGTACTCAGGTAAGGCACTGGCTCATGTTTTTAGTCCCTAAGAGAGGAAAAAAGTGAAAGCTGTCATATGTGACTCACTTGGCTGAGAATGCAATCTTGGGTTAATGGCAAGTTGATGGCTACAGCTTGCAGGGATTGCTCAGAGGTGCAAATCTCTTCATAGTTGTTTCTTTTTTCCTTTAACCAAAAGGATGGACAGAGCTGTGGTGGCTTTACACCTCATCACTGAATTTTGTCCATGGGTAAATAAGTGTCCCCAATACAGAATTTCAGTATTACTTCAGCAGAATGGGCTATAGGTGTCCCATATAGATCAGCAAAAAAGCCTTATTGGTAGATCAGCTTTAACTGCACATAATACAATCAAGTGGAACAACTCTTGCAGCTGACCTAAGGATATCTGTAAAACTGTAGCTTTCTGGGACCCTGGAATTTTTGTTGTGCTGCAGTTAGTTGTAAGGATGCTACTTTTGCCATGTGTTTTTCATCTTGCAAAATACTTTCTTGCTTTATGTACATGAACTTTACAGACACATTTGACATTCTCTGGTTTACTTCAGATTACCAATACTGAGGGTTTTGTACTTTTTAAAGACTGCCTTGAGGGCAAGGTTGTGCTCAGAACAGGCTAGTCAAAGAAACTGTGTTCGAGTCTTCTTTCTTTAAGCTGCATATATTTAAAACAAATTTCTGGAAAGAGTAACTAGTTGCACTGCATTGTGGATGAAATTTAACCTTTTGATTTTGAATTTGTAAACAGCATTTCAAATTGAGTTATTTAAGTTATTTAAGTTCAGTTACCTGATGAAAAGATACTTGTTAAGCATGTTAAATGTTCTGGATGTACTATCAATGCCTAGCTCCAGTTCAGCTGGACTATAGTTAAATATCTGGCTTAGTTTATATATAATTAGTTTCTGTATCTTATTTATAAGGCATATCACATAGCTGTGCCTCTGTACATGCTTCACAGCATGTTTGTATTTCTCAGATAGTTTGAGGGTGTCTAATGTGTGTGCCTCTTCCTGTAGTGTGACAGCTCTGTAATATCATGCTTGGAGCAGGTGTTTGTTTTGGGAGATCATAACAGCTCTGAAATGTTTAGCTGCATTCTATTGATCTGATCTATTTGCTAAGTATGTTTGTGCCATATGCTGAGTGTTCACTTAGAGTAATGCATTTGGTTGGGATAAAGGACCAAGACCTAACAGCTCCCTCCTGGATTGTTCTGAGTGCCTAATATATTCTTAACACCTCTTTTACAGTGAGAGTAGCATGTTTGTCTCCAAGAGACGTTTCATTTTGAAGACGTGTGGTACCACCCTCTTACTGCAAGCACTGGTTCCCCTGTTGGAGCTTGCTAGGGAGTACAGTGGGTTTGACTCAATTCAGGTAAGGCGTCAAAAACCTTAAATCTTCCTTGGAATGTAGAAAAAGCTTTTTGCTACTATTTCATGTTCACTCTTTTTATTAAATATTCTGAAACGTGGACATTTATGTATGCTTCCCATAATGGGAAGACTGTAATGTAAGATTGCTCTGCTGTAGCACTTGCCCTTTTATCTGTCTCGTAGTGGGTGCTAACTAACCAATGCTAAGTTTAACTGTGCCCATGCTGCCTAGTGCAAAACAAGTTTGCTTACAATTGTAAGTAAACTGTCTCTTGAAGCTTAGAAATCAAAACAGGAATTACTGTGTGCCTCTGAAAGGGGAATACAGGTAGCAGTGTTTTGGCAATGAAAACAGGTCCTGTGAAAGTTCACGATAAATGCTTGCATTTGTCTAAATCCTTAGATTCAAGATGGATGGATATACTCAATACCTTAGATGCACCTTTATTTTTTCAGAGCTTCTTTTATTCACGTAAGAATTTCATGAAGCCTTCCCACCAGGAGTACCCACATAGGAATTTCCAGGAAGAAGTAGAGTTTCTTAATGAAATTTTCCCAAGTAAGTTGATGGAACTTCAGCAAAGTTGGATGAGGGATTGATGTTATGCGAGAAGTGATGAGCAATGCAACAGGTACAGGCTGCCAGGCCAAGAATTCAGCAGTCCTTGCATAAAAGTCAAAAGCTATAAATACTTATTTTCTGAATTTGCCAAGATCAAATTTAAATTATACTGAGCTTGTCTTAACTGGGGTCATCTTCAGACTTCCAATCACTCCGCAGAATTCTCAAAGCCCTATTTAAAAGCTAGGATAGTAATTTAAAGTAAGTAATACATTGAAGAAAAATGGGGATTTTTCTCAGAGAAGTTACTATGCTAAAAACTGAATT
Source organism: Cettia cetti (assembly GCA_013401135.1). Lineage (NCBI taxonomy): Eukaryota > Metazoa > Chordata > Aves > Passeriformes > Sylviidae > Cettia > Cettia cetti. The sequence goes on along the minus strand of VZUI01044646.1, from coordinate 20,675 downwards.
TAAACCTCCAATAACAGTTTAAGACTTAAAAGAAGAATCTTAAATTTTGAAGTGACAGGGTTTTGAAGGAAAATAGATGCTCATCTGAGTTATTTGAAGATAAATGATAATCATAAATGCATTTAATAGTGTCTTTAAAAGTACCAGGGTTTCTCTCTGTGCATAGCTAAACTGTAATACCAATTTCCTGATAGTAGCCTCTCAGCTGGGGTGTCCAGACCCACTTCTTGCTTTTCTCATCATTACCTTTGCATTCCTGAAGTTATTTGGTACAGCCACTGACTGCATCAGTGAACCTCATGGGGTTCTGTGAAAGGCCCCTGTCTTTAAATAAGAAATGAGTATAATATTTTACATAAATGTTCAGCTGTGGTACATTAACTGGAGGCTTTTTGTCTTGCCTAGATGGAGCAGCTTATTGCATGGGGCGTATGAACTCTGATTGCTGGTATGTATGTGAAGAGTCTGGAATCTTTACAGTAGAATTTGGTGCTGTCAATATGTGTTACATACTTGATTTGTGCTTCATGTAGGTACCTGTACACCCTGGATTTCCCAGAGAGTCGGATATCCAATCAGCCTGATCAGACACTGGAAATTCTGATGAGTGAGCTTGACCCAGTAGTTATGGACCAGTTCTACATGAAAGATGGTGTTACTGCAAATGATGTCACTCGTGTATGTTTGCTTGAATGTTAGCTGAGCGTTTTTGGGAATGGTGGAAATTGGGCAACAAAATGCTTAATTCACTTACCTTTTAATACAAGGTTTATTTTGTGGTAGGAGACAGGTCCTTAAAGTTAAATCCTTAAAATGGATTTAACTCAGGAATGTTTTGGGGAATATAACTTCATGTTTTCAATGCCCTTCCTTTAGTGAAAGCAACAGTATGCAGTGCTTTGGGTGACTGGCAGCTTTTACACAGAAGAATATAGAAGTAGGAATAAAACCACAATTTGAATAACTTTTAAGGATGTAGATTATGAGGAATAATGCTTAGACTGGGGATAAGGAATGCAACTGTTAAGTAGGTATCAAATCAGGGTTAAATCAGGGAGCCATTTGGACATGGGGAAGGGCAGATTTGGGGTCTAAGCATAACGTGATGCGTTTGCTTCCTTTTCCCAGATGGGGAAGTCATGAGACATGCACAAGTTTTCCTGACAAGCACACTGACTTCATCTTGTTTTCCATCTTAGGCATTGATTCTCATACTGTATTTGCTATTGAGATTTGGCTGTAGCTCAGGTACTGTGTGGTAAATCAAAACACTTGGGATTGCACTTCTTCCTAGGGTATAAAGTAGTATATCCTTACTCTGGAGTAAATGTAACAGCCTTCACTTTGTGGGTAAGGGTTGAGGAGAAGCTCCATTTTCCATTGCATCAGCAAAAGCAAGTATGTCTTGGAGTTCTAAGCTGTTTCCTTGTCTTGGATGGATGCAGCTGAACTCTGTAAGAGGCAGAGGGATAGCTTGCATGCAGCCTGTTACTGCCATGGAGGTAGTGTCAGGATGCAAACCAAAGTCATCTACAGCAGTACACATAATCAGCCCGAGTTGTTATTGGGAGAATTCTGGTGTCCTTTTTGCTAAATAGGTATTCATTCTGCCTTTGGGTTAAATTTAAACACTTGTAAGGATGCATGATAAACAGAGTTGTTTTAACTTTGTTTCAGATGAGTGGAATTCGTGACCTGATACCAGGTTCTGTTATTGATGCTACAATGTTCAATCCTTGTGGGTATTCAATGAATGGGATGAAATCGGATGTAAGTTTTACACTCATTAATAACTAACATTGGTAAATAAAAAGAAATATTTGGTGGTAATAATACTTTTTTTTTTTTTCAGGGAACTTACTGGACTATTCACATCACTCCAGAACCAGAGTTTTCTTATGTTAGTTTTGAAACAAACATAAGTCAGACCTCTTACGATGACCTGATTAGAAAAGTTGTAGAGGTTTTCAAGCCAGGAAAATTTGTGACAACTCTCTTTGTTAATCAGGTGAGTTTTCTTGCATTAGCTTATCAGCTGATGAAATACATATAGACACAAAGCAAGGGTAGAGATTTTTGCTGGAGATTAACAGTTTCTAGCTTCCCTCTGTATTTGAGTGGTAGTTTCTTTGGAAAGTAAAAATACTCTTCAGTCTTGCTTTGGCATGTACTAAATCTGATATTCAGAATCAGTAACATGCAGCATCCCAGTCCCAGAATTCTAGTGACTTCCTGTATAGTTATGTGTAGGCATAATTTCTTGCTTTGGCATTTTTCTGGATTTGCCTGCAACTGTCAATTGCAGAACACTTGCTGTTAATGGTGCTGCTCTCAGTTAACCATAGAAACCACAGAATGGTTTGGGTTGGAAGGGAACTTAAAAATCATTAGTTCCAGTTTCCTGCCATGAGCAGAGATACTTTTCACTAGACCAGGTTGCTCAAAGCCCCATCCAACCTGGCCTTGAACACTGCCAGGGATGGGGCATCCACAGCTTCTCTGGGCAACATGTTCCAGTGTCTCACCACCCTCACAATGAAGATTTTTTTTTTTCCTAATATCTAATCTAAATCCACCCTCTTTCAGTTTAAATCTTGTTACCACTTGTTCTACCACTACATGCTCTGGCAGAAAGTCCCTTTCCAGCTCTCTTGTAGCCCCCTTTAGGTTCTGGGAGGTGCTATAAGGTCTCCCCAGAGCCTTCTCTTCTCCAAGCCGAACAACCCCAATTCTCTCAGCCTGTGCCCATAGAAGGTGTTCCACCCCCTGTAGTTGTTCACAGAACAGCAGTACCATATGTAGGGAGCAGAATCACTTCTTGGGAATAAAGCTTTCTGCACCACTGTCAGGAAGAGTTTTAAAACATGTTGGTAAGAACCATATATGAAATGCAGCTAATCCATCTCTAAATGACAGTTTTAAAAGTAACTTTCCCTTTTTTGTTTTGTTTCCTAGAGCTCTAAATGTCGCACAGTGTTTTCCTCTGCCCAGAAGATTGAGGGGTTTAAACGTCTTGATCACCAGATTGCCCAATTCAGTGATTATAATTTTGTTTTTACCAGTTTTACAAAAAATCGCCAGCAACAGCACAGTTGATTAAGAATGAAGAAAAAGCGCAAAAAGAAATCCCATATAGGAGGTGGTGGTTGCTTTCTAGTTAATGATTCAGGGGGCCATGCTTTCCACTCCCACCACCTTGTAGTTGTGGAAAGCCCTAGGTGTAATCATAGTATAACCATTTTGAATTGTATGCATTATTATATCAAGGAGTTAGATATCTTGCATGAATGCTCTCTTCTGTGTTTAGGTACTCTATGCCACTCTTGCTGTGAAATTGAAGTGCATGTAGAAAAATCTTACTGTATGAAACTTTACAACACTTGTAAAAATGATTCAGGTAGAATTACACACAGTATAGTTTTTCTCCAAGTATCACCAAAAATTCCCCACAGACAAGGCTTTCGTCCTCATTAGACTTCAGCCTCAACCTACTCACTGGGGACAGTTCTCTGTTAAATTGTCACTTTTTTTTTTTAATCTATGTTGTGATTTCAGTCTAAAACAGTTTTTGATGAACTTCTATGATTTCTAATGAAACTGATTCCTAATAAACACTTTCATGTTTGGAGAAAGTTCTTAAAACAGTTACAAATTGTTTTGCTACTACAGGTGGTGGTTGATTTATTTTTAAATCAGACTGACTTTTCATGCTCTAATAAAGCTTCTAGGAATTTGCTCAGCTCTCCTGTAGAACTGGGCTGATGCATTGATCTTTCATCTTTAGTAACTTGATATCGGTACTAGTGCAGGCTAAATTTTGTCTCACCTTGATGGTCATTTGTCTGTCCACATCCCCAAGCTGTCGCACCACTACGCAATGGCAGAATTCCATGAAGGCCCAAGACTTGACGGGGGAAGAGCTGAGCCAGGCTTCAAGCGCTTTGGCGTAATTGTGGGACAGCTTTGCCAAGTGCGGGTTCATAGTGGCATTTTCTCTCCTAATCACCTGTCAGAACAGGAAGCTGGTGCTCCTGAGCACTGGCAGGTAGGGCTAGTGGAGGAGTGGAATTTGCCAGTCTGGGTGTGTTGATTGGTTTGGATTATTCCCAGTAAAACCTGTGACCTGTCACTTTGGACTGTAAAGAGTGCTTCTAAACTGGTCCAGTGTCACTTCATTTTGTTGTTCCAAGCAAAGCTAATGCCTCTGTCTTGTGACAGTCCTGTGACATTGTTGTGCATGTGACTTATGTTGTACTTGAGTGTTGTGACTTCATCTGTTTTTTCCTCCTAATTGCTAAGGTGGTTCCTCTTACTGTGACTTGAGGGCATTAAGTGAAGGTATAGAACAAGAACTGTCTGGGACACCTGGACAGAAGTGAAGTAGAATGCTATTCATGGAGCATGAATAAGTGTGTAATTCAAAGTCACTTTAATGAGTATTGACTAAAATGCAGGCTTTGAAAAGCTGGCACACTTTCAGCTATGTTTGTTTGCAAATACTGGGATTTTAACAGCTGTGAGACCAGCATGTTAACAACAAAATTGAGATTATTTTTCCCCTCCTGTCCATGCAATGTTTTAACTTTCTGGTTTGATGCAATGGTTCTTTTGTTCCTTCCGTATTTATAAATGAAGCACTTTTTCAGTGCTTCTAAACTAAAGTCTGCTTGGTTAGAAATCAAGTGGTTGGAACATTTTGATTTTTTTCTTTTTTATTTTAAGCATATTATTGATGTTCTTTACCAATGTTATCAATTACATGCTGTAAATGTCACTAATGCTTTTTGGTGTTAATATTGAGGACCAATATTTCAATTTTTTTTTTTTTTTTTTGTTCTTGCATTGTCTCAATTGTTCTGACATTTTTTGGCTTGAGGTCCTTTAAGTAGACTGAAGATCCCTTTTCAAGTAATACTGAAAGAATGCATCTTATGAAAAGAAGCATAAGCCTCGTCTATGAAAATGAAAGCTGTTGAATGGGTTATTGATCTATCTGGGTGATCAGGATGGGGGGAGTATGGTGTTTATAATTTCTGTGGTGTTAGACTTTGATCATTTAAAAAATATCTGTACCACAACTTAACGCTTCAATAAAAGTTTGCTTAAATTGTTTGTAGTGATGATACAGTGATTTTATCCTTCACTCTCTTCATGCTTTTTGGTACCAAATGGTTTAATTCTGAAATTGATTGTCCTTACTGTCCTAATTTGCACTGCTTCTGTAGGGGATGCATCTCAACACACTGGCAGTTTAAAATGAGGCAGCACATGAAATGAAGCCAAGTGAAAAAGTTACTCTATTCTTGAAGCTAAAACTGTTTCTCAAAATTAACACAATTTGTTGTCTACATTTAACTTGCATCTTTTTCCTGAGCATTAAATATTCTAAATAGCCCTCTGAATTAAGACAACTTCTTCTAAGTAACAAACTGGCATACATTTATGTACTGTACTTAAGCTTAGCCTGGCTTTGAGAGTTCAAGGTGAGATTTATCTCTTAAGGTAAAGTAGGCAGGTACCTAATCTAGATAGTAACCTAGACCAGAAGCTAGTGACTAGGAATGTCAGTGCTAAGCAGATGCAACCAGCTCAATTGAAAATTCCTTGAGTTCATATGGTAAGTCCTACAGGAAGAGCAGCTGCAGTTTATTCATACCTGCAGAGCTCCAGAAGTGCTGATATGCCCCAAAGTCACCTAAGTATTGTGTTGGTATTGGAGGTCTAAAACCTTTAAACTCTTTAGTTGTGAATACAGGTTTCATTAGTCACCCAGAACCTTATCTGTGATGTTGCATATCTCTGGCGTTCTGATTAGTAAACAGTAACTTGTAGTTATTCCAAGTACGTAAGACTTTTTAAAATGCCCAACAAACTCTATGAAAATAAATTCCAATCTGCAGCATCAAGAGAGATCCTGTTTCAACAATCCCAGCCATGACAAATTAGCAGTAATCTACCTCTGCAGAGTGCTGATGGAGCTAGTGAGAGAGCTTGTCAAGCCACTTTTAATTATTCAGCAGCTGTCCTGGTTAATGGAAACGTCCCAGTTGGCTGGAGGGTAGCAAATGTGATGCCCACCTACAAAAAGGGCAACAAGGAGGATCTGGCAGCCTGACGTTGTTGCTGGGGAAGGTCAGGGAGCACATGATAGTGAGCACTGTCACACAGTCATGTAGAGGACAATCAGGCCCAGCCAGCATGTGTTTGTGAAAGACCGGTCCTGATGGACCAACCTGATCTCCATCTGTGACAAGCTGACCCACTCTGGATGAGGGGAAGGTGAGTGGTGTCCACCTGGACTTCAGTAAATCCTTAGATGCTGTGTCAGAGCATGCTGGAGGAACTGGGTGCCCTGTTGGCTGGGTAAAAAACCTCTGGGTTATCAGACCCAGAGAAGGGGTGAGTGGTGCCACATCCAGCTGGTGGCTGGTCACTAGTGGTGTTCCCCTTCCAGTGTTGTGCTTGCAAAGCTGAGGGTGTTTCATTCAGTGGCAGGGGGGATCTTTAAGGTTCCTTCCAATCCAAGCCATTTTCTGATTCTGTTTTAGACTGTGGGGATGGAGGGGATGTCAGACTGAAGGCAGCATGATTTAGGGCAGGAAAGAGGACAAGGCAGTTCTGTGCCTGAGCACGCTCACGTCCTTTCAACATGAGGCAGGATGGGAGATGCTGGCACACGTGCTGGTACCAAGCCACTTGAATAGGCATTAAAAACCAGTGTTTTTCAATCCTAGACCTTTACTGTAGTGTGTAAATGCCAGAGAGATGACACTGCTCTGGTACTTATATAGCTGGGTGGGATGACTATAAACAGGTACTGGCTGTCCATCTGGCAGCCAGTGGTGCTTTGGTGGTGCAGGATAATGTGTTGGCAGAAATGTTGAAGCTTGGCAACTGGGGTGGTGTAAACTCAGGTTTCCCCTAGTGATAATCCCAAAAGCAATGCCACCAATATCTAGATGCACAAGGCTTGGAAGTAATGCTGAGGATGTGCTCTCAGTGTGGAGTTCTCCCAAGCTATTTCAAGTTAACTGCTCTGTTTTCTTCTATTGCTTGTTATACTTATGATACTGGTTATAGTTTAAAAAATTAGGCTCTAGAGAGTCTTGTTTCTGCAGCTGCCTGAAAGCCCTATCTATATAAATTTTACATTCTCTATAACATGCTTAGTTCTGCCTTTGGCAACTGCTATTAATTTTAAATATATGTGTACAAGTGAAATATGTACAGTCACTTTTAGGAGCAAGACCAGACACAGGAATACCATAAGCTCAGCATTTTTCATTCCTGGATTAGCCAGAACGTGAACACACATTTTTGTGTAATGTATTTCCTAATGCAGGTGCTTTACCTAATCCCTAACTCTAAATTATGTCATTTACAGCCTTCCTGTTGTTTTCCCCACAAGTTGTTCTAGATTATATTAGATCCTCTCAGTCCATCACTCAATTTTTCTTAAATACTAAGATTTCAAAATAGCATGTAAGGCATGTTCCTGTTTAAAGACATAGAATCACAGAATTGTTGGAAGGGACCTTAAAGGTCATCTTATTCCAACCTCCCTGCCATGGGCAGGGACACCTTCCACTAGACCAGCAATGGGGCATCCAGCTTCTCTGGGCAACTTGTTCCAGTGTCTCACCACCCTCACAGTAAAGAATTTCTTCCTAACACTTATTCTACACCCTTGCTCATTCAGTTTAAAGCCATTCCCCCTTGCCCTGTCACTACATGCTCTTATAGTCTCTCCCCATCTTTCTGGCAGGCTCCCTTCAGATACCGGAAGGCTGCAATTAGATCTCTGAAAGCTTTCTCTTTTCCAGAAAATCCAAATTTTCTCAGCCTCATAGGAGAGGTGACACATCATTAATCAACTTGGTGTCCCTCCTCTGGACTCATTCCAACAGGTCCTTCCTGTGCTGGGACCCCAGGGCTGGATGCAGCCCTGCAGGTGGGGGCTCACCAGAGCAGAGGGGCAGAATCCCCTCCCAGCCCTGCTGCCCACACTGCTTTGGATGCAGCCCAGGACACGTTTGGCTTTCTGGGCTGTGAGTGCCCATGGCTGGGTCATGCCCAGCCCCACATCCACCAGCACCCCCAGGTCCTTTTGGGAGGACTGCTCCTGATCTGTTCATCCCCCAGCCTGGATTGAGAGTTGCCCTGACAACTCTCAGGTGTAGCACCTTGCACTTGATCAGGATTCCCACAGACACACTTCTCAAGCTTGTCCAGCTCCCTCTGGATGACATCCCATCCTTCAGGTGTGTCAACCACACCTCTCAGTTTTGTGTCACCTGCAGTTTTGCAGAGAGTGCACTCAATCCCATCATCCATGTCATTAAAGAAGATATTAAATAACACTGATTGTAATATGCAGACCCCAGTATTGCCCTCTGCATTAGAAAGGTGTAAAGTTCTGAGTTTGCAAGGTAGCCAGAGAAATTGAACTTTTGACTCTTATTTCCACTAGAAATGGATTTCTGGCTCCACAGTCCAATTTCCATCTTCAATTTCATTGCCTTATTTTATAGGCAAAAGTTTTACACTATTAAAATTGCTGCACCAACAAAACTATAGAGAGACAAGGCAAAACCAGCATAGGACTGAACAGAGTTGTGAGTTGCAGTTATAGGACTAAGTTTCAGGCTTCCTCTCTGTGTGGACAGGAGATGTAACAGAACAAGACAAAATGTTCCAAATCCATTGTTCTTGCTCAGAAACTTGGAGCAACTTGGTGCCTCTTCATCATCTGCTTCTTCCAGAAGAGGCACTGCCCTCTGCCTGCCAGAGATTATTTATTGAAACACACCATATGACAGCTCCCTCAACACACCAGCCCCTGTAGCCTTACGGCCATGTCCAGTCCCTAAATTTGAGCTTGTTTCTTCCAAAGAGGAATTTGCTAAGTATCTGTCAGCATCACTAGATTCATCTTTAACAGCACTGACCTTAAAAGTTAGGAAATATTTAGCCAAATACAAGGTCAGATTTCAAATACAAAGTTAGAATCCGAGTTATAAAAAGGTGGCTAAAACTCAACTGTACTTAACTAAAAGATTATTTCTTAGCTGCTGTGATATTTTGTAGCCAGAGTCCCTAACAGACTAGGCAGCAATGGCACATGTATTCCATGCTATTTCAGGATGAAACTTAAAACTAACCAGAGGGCCTAAACCCTTGAGCGCTGCTCTCTAATGGTAACCCTCTCCAAACCCTCCTCTTTTTGTTAAAGATGCTTCTCCCCTGCTTTTATTTCATGGTGCTGTTCTAAAGCCAGGACAGTGCTGTTGCATTATCTGAGAGGAGAGGGGAGAATGTGTGTTTATTCAATTATTATCCTCAATACTGTTACAATACCCTGCAAGGCATGTACCATCAGGTCCACTCACTGTATGTTCACTTGATTAGGCTCGGAGACTTGGGCTCTTTATGCTGCATTTTTCCTAAAGTCACATTATCAGCTACATTATAGGTAGGACATTCTATCCAAACCATCTCTCTCACAGCCCAAATTTGCCAAATTTGCCTTTTTAAGGGTTCTTACAGACATATAATTTTCAGATAGTGCAGAAGCTGTTTTTTCATCTTGTTTGATCTAATATTTAATTGTTTCTAATTGTTTCTAATTCTCAAATCTTAAAATCTTATTTAGAGTGAAAATCTGATATAAAACCAAAAGTGTTGATGAAATTGGCGATTTAAATAAGGGCTTGATTTATTTATTCCCCTAAACTGTTGTGAAATATGGGGAGGCTTAGAGGAGGAGGACAGAATAATAAGAAAATTACTCATTCCTCTTACAGAAGGCATATTTTCCTTAGTGTGCCGTAGCAAAAGCTGGCATATATAACAACAAGATAAAGCTGCAAAGGCTTCAGGGTGTAATTGCAGAGGCTACAGTACCTACTGAAGGATATAGAGCACAAAGCTGATGGGGCTAGGAAAAGCAGTAAAGCAAACAGATGAACAAACAGCCAGTGTTGCAATTGTCTGTGCTCTTGATTAATATTGGTTTTAATTTTAGTATTTCATTGGTTCAGCTGTGCTGGCACTGGTTTTAGGCAGGTAATCAACTGTAAATTCAAAGGTTTTAATATTCTATTTTAAGCATGGTAAAAAGATTAGTTGTAGTTGTACTCTGTTGTCTGATTAACAACAGAGTTGTTACATGGCACTCATGTATGAGATACGACATGAAAAAGCTGAACAGTTTATATTTGTGCCTTTCAGTTCTTCCATTTAGAAGACTGCTACACATGAGAAAGATGTATTTTCTGACTACCTGCTCTCTTAACATTGTAATCTCTTAAATACTTCATTCCTGAAACATTTAAACTATGCAGACCACCCAGAAGGGCTCAGCAGACCAGAAGTTTCAAAGCAGTAAATTTCTCTTCAACTGCTCATGTTACTATGTCAAGCAGTTGGTAGGAAAGGAATCAACTACTCAAAAAAGCTATCCGGTTTGATTTTTCACAAAGAGAATAGTCCAGAGACACACAGAAATCACATTTAAACCAGCTTTAATAAAACTGTCTTAACTCCTTTTTAAAGACTCATAATCCTAGCTATTCTTACTGAATTTGGGTAACTGCCATCTCATTGAGCTACTGCTCAATTTCTTGAAGTAGTCAAGGTGAATTAATAGACAAAAAATAGATGATTACAGAAACAGATGTTCAGTCCATACTGAATATCTCAAAATATTCTGGTTTTTTCAGTTTGTGTGATGGTGACTCAAGACATTTTTACAACCTCTGTATTCCATGTGCAATACACATTTTAGATACAAAGTAAATACACATTGGTATATATTTATATATATAAGTATGGAAAACTATAAATGACACCTAAAAAATAAGCAGTTCTAGGCTACCATTTTTGTAGCAGTTCCTCAGGTTTTATTATTTTGGAATCCTTTATTTTCAAGATTGTTTAAGACTCTGTAGGCACTTTGAATTATTTTGATTGCTCTATTTGCAAATCTAACCAAATTGCACTCTAGCAGTGGAGCCTGAGCACTGAGGCAGTGTGGTGGGAAGTTTCTGTTGTTCTGCGAACCATACATCCCATACAATTTATTAGTGGACCTCTAACCATCCACAGAAAGATACATTTTAATGCATTCTGGGATGAAATGGGAAGATTTAAAGTCAGGCCTTTTTGCAGAGGCTGGATCATTCCTTCTACTGCCTCAGGGACCCTATTGGAATCAGAGGAATGGTTGCTTGTATGCTGAGGATAATAGAAATGTGACAAGCGTCTCCCCCTTAAAAGGATGTTTTGTGGCCAGACCAAAAAAAAAAAAAAAAAAAAAAAAAGCCAAAAAAAAAAAAAAAAAAAAAAAAAAAAGCCATGCAGGATTTTACTGAACTCATAAGTAGCCTGGAATACACTTCAAACTGATGCAATCTGAAACCACACAGGAAGACAGACAACTATCTCTTTCAATGCTTTAAGGACCAAGTGGGAAGGATACATGACTTGGGCTTCTAGTGAGTCATGAGGACTGCATGCTGGAATGAAGAGCTTACTCTCTTCACAATCCTGTAAACCAGTTATACAGTATAGAAATAATGGTATTTAGTTCATTTCACAGAGGCACCAGTGGCAACTAGAATGTTAGAAAAGGTGGTAACATGGAGAAGCTGAGTGAAATGATCCTTCATTGGTAGTTACCCTAAATCCACAATATTATGGGGATTCTTTTGATGACACAATCTTTAAGCTACATAAGAATAAATACATACACATTCTAAATCAGGTCAAAAGATCTGAACTAGTCACCCTCTTCTGAGTAACCAAAACGACACTGATTAAAGACACCAGGGTAAAGATTGGAGAGTGTATAAGTTGAAACTTTTTTTAAGCAGTGAAAATCCTCATCAAAGTATCTCTTGTTTCAGTGCTGGATTAGGATTCGTTTTATAGTTCCTAAAATTCTTGAACACACTTCCAAAAAAAAAAAAAAAAAGAAAAAGAAAAAAAGGATGCAGTTTGGGAATTCCAGAGGAGAAGCAGCAAAGCCAAGTAGATGAATGACTGAATCATCTACCGCTGTCACTTTGTGTATCTGCTAATACGGGGGAAATAACTGACTGGAGTAGCATAGAAGAAGGAAAGAGAGAAAATTATTTGTTGCTTCTAGTCACAAACTCAGGGCTGTTGCCTGTTATTTCTGAGCTGATTAGAGAAACTGAAGGAAAAGAGATGTTGGCAGTGACCACTGCTCCTGTCAGCAATGCCAGATCTGGCCATTCTGTAGCTCTTGCCAAGCACACAATCCCTTGCCCAGACTGATCCAAAGCTGGCCTTTCCAGCAGTATCTTTCCATCTGGATTGCTCCCAAAATGAAGATGACAGAAGGGTATTTGTAATGCTTGTAATGCTTTCCCTTGCCTTTTCTGGTTTCCAGAGCAGTTCTGGCTGGATAAGCTTAAAGGAACTGAAATGGTGCCAGTTACACATCATTATGTGTTTTAACACACTGAAAATAAGGGAGAGCAAGTCTAAGGTGTTACTCTGTAGCTTCTACAAGGGGAAAAACTCTCCTGCTTCCAAGGGACTGGGCATGCTTTCATGCACAGTGGAAGTGTACAATATTATATAACTATTCCTTAAATACAGAAAGTTTGGGGCTTTACCATAATACCTTCTGAAAAAGTATCCTCTTCAGAAATAAAGTATTTTTATATCTTAAAACTGGTACCTGGTGTTTTTTTCATAAGAACATATGTATCTAAATGGCAACATAAACTTCTGTTTGTCTTCTTTGCAGGGAGATTCTGAGCCCAAGATGGATATCAATGATTGACCTTATGGCTAAGAGGTTCAAGTTCATGTTCAATCCTTTAAGGAGGATAAAGCAAAAATATTGTACTAAAATACAGATATGACAGTATAAACTTATGGGCATCTTCTCTCATCTCCTATAATTTTGATGCTCAATTACAGTATGAGGACCCTGGCAGATTAAGCAGTACTTAATAGCAATCTCCTTTAAAAAACCCTCATGTAGCACATGTTCAGATGAATGTACTTTAGCATCAGTCACCATTCAATCAATAACATTTTATTCAGTATAAGCTACTGAGGATGCAAGAACTGCAATAAAAAGTTATGAAATTAGTTACAAAAGAAGGTGTTAGAAGGTGATGCACTGGGGACCTACAAATACAACACATGCTTGTAAGTGCAGAAATAGGAACAGAAAGTCCTGAATTAATTATGTGTAGAGGGTATTTATGTGTTGCTACTAACTGTAAAAGATGATCCTTAGTGTAAACAGCTTGCCTTCAGAATCTCCAAGAGAGCAAATAAAAAGAGCTAAAAAAGTCAATGCCATCAGAATTCAATATTTTCCATTTTCATTATAGATTTGTATGAAGTGCCTCAAGTCTATCCACCATTTGGAAATACATATGAGAAAGTATAAATTATTCTCCTGTAAGAGCAGATCTCTATGGAAAAAAAAAAAAATCACATCAGCAGTAAGTGCTGCTGAGGCATTTTCAGTCAGCTAATAACTCCCTCCAGAGCTGCCTAGGTCCAATTTGGAATTTGAGCTGACAATTTTATTGTCCTCTCAATTGGTTGCTGGGAAAAAAACACCTATGCTTCACTGCAAATTTAAGTAATAAAGGATGTTAGGTCTTCAAGCCTTAAAGATAACAGATATTTGATTTTTTAAAAAAAATGCCTAGCTGCTTTTCTAGGGAAAAAACCAAAACAACGAATTAAAGTTATTATTTTTTAAAAAAGAATATGTCCTGATATAGGTTAGAAGTCAAAAGTGTATATTAATGAATCATTAATATGTACTGAAAATATCATGAGTTTACCACAAGCTAAATGAGACAATTGTCAGCCATGGGTTTATTTTCTTACATGAAAGTGAAAATTTCATTCACAGCAGCTATAAAAGTATGGATAAACTCTTCCACACTTATTTCTATCTAGCTCACAGAGGGAGTAATTTCTTTGCTGTGTTCATGCTTTGAGCCAGCTGGACATAGGACCAGCTTCTTTCCAGAAATCATGTGGCCAAGATAATGTATCCTGCTTCACAGCCAGCCTTAGTAACTCAGGTTCAGCAACACACAAATCACAGCTACAGCTGCTATGCTGGCTGGCTCAGGGTACAGGCAGAGTGCCTGTCTGCACCCATCTATGTGGATGCACCCTCACATGACCCTAAGCACTGTGTGCTGTAACAAAAGCTAGTTTTAGGAATTGGTTCTCCACTTAATTGCATTTTAATTGCATAATACAAACTATACTGGAAATGGAGTAAAGGAATCTTACAGGATATGGTAGTGTGGGTTTTTGTCAACATCACCACAACAGTGGGTCAGTGCACCGGTGTTGCACACAACTCCTCAAGATTACTATTCCAGTAGCTTTAAAGTCTTAAAAGTCACTCACAATACTATTAACAGTCTTCCCACACAGTATTCCTAAAGAGCTCAATAACAGTCTTTTCCAAGTACTGATCCCTTCATGAGTAAAGCAGTAATTGTAGGCATACCAAATGTCATGATATGTTAAGTGACAATGGGAACTTCACAGGGATTTCCACCTTTTGGGTTTTTATCTGCTGTCATTTTTCTGCTGTATTATATTCCTGCGCTTCTCTGTACAAAAGGCAGTGGAGTTAAATATGTGGAATTAAAAATCAAGCTGCTAAAGACAATTTATTGCTCATAAAAGGTTTCACCTTTTGGGTCTAGCTCACTCACTACACTGTCTGCAGCAGTGGCCACCAAGGGAAGAACACAAATACATGTGATGTGCTCCCAGCTGTCAGCTCAGTTATGTCCTTGGCCTGATAGGATTTGCCCATGTTATTATTCCCAGTGGATCTCTCCTTCAAGTACTCATCCACTCTCCCATTGAGCTCATATACATTTTTGCCTTTATAAATTTTGGAAAGGAATGTAGCAAGTTTGCCAGCTTTGGTTTGTCATTCTGAACCAAATTTAAGAGCCTAGATCAGAGATCCACCTAGCCAGTACCCTTGTCACCTAAATCAGCCCACAGTGAATGCCTGGAAAAAGCAGCAGAACAGGCAGGACTAGCATGCAAAGGTATTTCCTCATTCTTCAGCAATCTCTATCTCAGGAGTTTCTGAGACAGAAAATAGTTGCAATTCACCTGCCCTTTTACTATCCAGTCATGTCTTACATCTCATAGTAAACTTTCATTTTTAGAACCCCAAAAATAGAGTGCCATCATCTAACTTCCATGCCTCACTTTCCATCTTTGATTTTTAAGGGGTTTTTCTCTTAAAATGTTCTAGAATTTAGAAATATGTTTCATACTTCAAATTTCCATGGAAATACACTGTCACCCTTCATTTTGAAAACAGACCATTTTCTCCTAACCTGTATCAACAACTTACTCCTTGGCTGTTTAGTTTCTTTTAAGAGCCACAGTCCACTGTAGTCTGTTATGCAAACAGATTTTTCTTTTGATGCAAGTGCATCAACTGCAAATACAAGAATTTGTATGTCAGAATGGCTTTTCTATAAAAACAGTTTGAAGCAGAGCATGCGTGATGGTGATCAAAAATCAAGTCCAGGCCAAGAAGCCTAAAATTTATGGCACCAAAGATTTTAGTCTCATGACTCTGATCAATATGACATTTACCTACAACACTCAAGAGTACGCAGAATATATTTTCTCTTTTGCTTTCTGTTTCTACAGTGCCTGATTTTCCTTATCAGGAAACCATCTAGATACTACAGTCCTAACAAAATGTATTTTTTTTTACTGAAAAAAGCAACATTCTTACATCTTAGTAATATCACAGTAAGAAAAAATAATACATATAGTATTGACCCTCAGGCTTCAGCAATATGATTCTTACTTTTTATACTGTGTTAGAAACATTTTCTGCAGGTTAGTGAGCATAACTACACAAGCATTAAACTATCAGGAATTCCAAATTGCTGCCAAGTTACACCTCAATAAAAGCCTACTGAGTCAAGACACTGATGTTTCTGATGCATATTGATTAATAACTAATTTTTACTTCCTGCCCTGAAAACCACTCTGGCAATTCTTGAGGTATGTAAAAATGGCTTTTAGCAGCACTTCAGTAACAAGCAAAAGGTGTTCGTGTAGATGGAAACCAAAACAGAATTCAATAAAAATATTTCACTTCAATAAAAAGTAAGCCTTGGGAACATTGATCCAAATCAGTGAAAAAATATGAAAGAGAAATTATTTTATGATTTTACATAATTGTAAAAAAAAATTGTATGCAAAAAAAATTCCAAGGATCATTTGTATCAGTTTGTTTAAAATACATTTTAAACAAATACTCTCCTGTGAGGAAAAGCTGAGAGATTTGAGGCTGTTCAGCCTGGAAAAGAGAGTTTCAGAGGTACCTTTGAGCAGCATTCCAGCACACAAAGGGGGCTGCAAGAGAGCTGAAGAGGGACCTTTTACAAGAGTGTGAAGTGATAAGACAAGGGGGAATGGCTTTAAACGGAAAGAGGGAAGTTTAGATTAGCTATAGGAAGAAATTCTTTATTGTGAGGGTGGTTAGGCACTGGAGCGAGCTGCCCAGAGAAGCTGTGGATGCCCCATCCCTGGAGTGTTCAAGGCCAGGCTGGATGGGGCCCTGAGCAAGTCAGTTTAGTGCAAGGTGTCCCTGCCCATGGTAAGGGGGTTGGAACCGGGTAATCTTTAAGGTCCCTTCCAACCCAAGGCATTCTCTGATTTGGTGAAATACAGACAGGCCAGCTGGGATTATATAAGAGCTTGGCCCTGGATAATAATTATTCCTGGTGAATTTTGAAGTCAAGGGCTTTCAGCTGCTTTCAACCCAACAGGAGTGAGAATTTTCATCCTGGTATCTCAAATAACTAATGCCAGATTATCTGAGGTCCTGTAAAAGATCCCAAACTTTGACATTTCATAAATTAGCAAGTCAGCTCTATAGATAGAAAACCCCTTCTGATCCAGCTGGATAACAAGTAATTTAATTTACTCCCTATCTATTACCACCTGCTTCAGAAGATTGTCACCTGCCTGTCACCTCTCACCAAGTTTTATTGAGAGGGATCCCTGTTTCAGAACTCCGTGAAAGACACTGCAGCAATCCTCAGCTGTGCCTCACCACGCTCCTCCTAACCTGTTGTTATAGGACACATAATGAACACATGCACACCACCAGGTCAGGAAAGGAAGAAAGAAGGGAAGTTTATTTTGTTACTTCAGTTTATATAGATTTTGGACAATGACCATGGATTGGAGGATGAGGTTGCCTGCTCTCCAACCACACTGGTCAAACTAGAAGTCCATCAAGTTTCTCCTCCTCAAGACAGGAATATCAACAACAAGAGAAGGTTAGATAAACATTCTTTTGTTTACATGAAAGTGCGTGAGAAACTCCATTACAAATATGTAAATATCAGAAAATGCTAAAATAAACAGAACAACACTAACCTATCACTCATGAAGATGCATCCCTTCCACATGAGGCTACAGCACCAAGTTTCTTCAGGGTGTTCCCAAGGAAAGAGCATTTGAAGCTCTGAGATGAGTGTGTGCAGGAGGCAGCATCCATTACTTTTAACAGCCAAGCTCTTTTTCCCTAAGGAGACAAGACAAAATGTGTCTCTTGGAGAACAGGAGCACCACAGAATAAGGCTCTGGAAGGAAGAGGGAGCCCAGGAAATGTGTAGGAAGTCAGGCAAAAATGCCAGGAGACCTCTGTGGGTGAACAAGGACCACCTCCAAACTCAAACACAAAAAGGAAGTATAGAGAAGGTGGAATCCAGGGCAGTTAACCTGTGAGGAATACAGAGACATTGTTCAGGTATGCAGGGATGAGCTCCTGAAAGTTAAAGCCCAGCTGGAACTGAAGCCATGATGGATGTCAAAGACAACAAGAAGTGCTTCTGTAGGGGACAAACAAAAGACTGGGAAGAATGTGAGCCCACTTCTCCCCCTCCCTTTTTACTATACAATCTCCCTCCATTACTTCAGACTAGACACAGTAAATAGAACCAGCTCTGTACTCCTTACTGTACCTACCCTTCTTTGCTTTGTCTAACAGAATTCCTAGGAGTCCCTTACATAGTGTTTAAAGAGTTCTGGAAAAGACAAAGGCATATTTGCAGAGGAAAGAAGCAGGTGGGAGTTTTGTGGGTTTGTTGGGGTTTTTTTTGGCTTGCAAATTCCTAACCGAAGAGGCTCAGCAATGTAACTGCAGAGAAATGGAAATCACCTTCTGCAATATTATCAGCAAATTACCTTTGTCCTGGGGCTGATTTACCTCTTGCAACCCCAGGTACAGCCAGAAATGCATTAGTCTCTTACAAGCTTTCTCCTGCATTTCTTTGCACCTTACAATGCTGTATTATGACATTTAGATATTTCACACGGTAGCATTTTACTGAGAGTCTCTTCTGACATCCACAGGCCATCACCTTTTGTCACATCATTGCTTTTAGCTACATTTCCAACTGAAAATAAGCGTAGGAAGTACAATGCCCTTCTCCCAAGGCTGTCAATTCAGCAAATAGCACAGATACAAAGATTAAATATAAGTTGTGTCTGTATATTTGCACACATATGATCTATTATAATTTTTTGAATGCTAAATCCTATGGTTTTTTCACTACATAATACAAAAGACTTTCAACCAGAGGCACTCACAATCTAAAAAGACAGAAAAAAACCACAAGAGCTTAAACAAAGACTCTTATCTTACTCTGTGCTTTTAGAAAACATTTAACCTTTTACTTAGACAGATTAGTTCCAGGGCCTCACAAAGCAAGTAGTGTGTTCAGGAGGGAATGGAGAAAGGGCACTTCCCTTCTGCAAAACGATTGAGAAGGAATTTCAAACATGAAGATAAAAATCAAAATAAAATGGAAAAATGAGACAAAGTAGTAAGCCAGAATTTGTTCATTATGTGTTTCAGTGGACTTTCTCTTATTTCCTGTGATGTACCATAACTGCAATGATATTTATTTGCTAAACAGATAGTCCAAGCCTTTAATCTATGAACTTCCACAGCTAAAATTTGCAAACTACACGGCCCAAAAAAACCCCCATATTAACGTGCTTAAATTGGAGGTGAGCCCACAGAAACCAGTGCATCTGTATTATGTATGTAGATCCTAAACATGAGCATTTATTTTAAATTGACCATTTAGTTCTCACTGACTCAGAATTACGTAAGTGCCACCAAGGAACTGGCCTCAGGCAGCATGCACACATAAATCTTTTCAAGCACCGACAGGACTGTTAGCTGAGGCCTCAGAAACCCAAAATCTGGGTCCTCAAGACATGTATTTCCATATTTATCTCATCAAGCAGTTCAAGCTCACTGGCAGACTCCAAGGACAGTCTCTTTTAAGAGCTAAGTTGTCAAAATACTCCTGCCAGGATAGGAAAGACCAAGGTAACCACTAATGGCCAGGGCAAATTCAGCCTGACAAGGCGGTAATCTCTTCTAAAATACCTTTGGCACTAAGGCACCAAAAATTTCCCATGGTCCAGCTGCACGCCCTGCGTCACCGCACCCGGGAGACTGAGATGACCCCGGATTCTACACCACACTGCGGCTGATTTAAAAGCAAATAAATGTACTTGTTCCTTCACAGCACTTCATGCCAGTCTGTGATTTATACAGGCTGATCTGGCACCCATTTACATTCCTGTAAGGGCTTTCTGTAGTTTTTAACTGTATCACTTCACCTCCCCCCAGCTATAAAAAGCGACTGATGGTATTCATGTAGCATTACAGAGGCACTGTCAGTTATGACAATTAATTAAAAGAAAATAAATATTCAGATTAGAGGGTTGATTCTGCCTTATTGAGGTAGAGCTTTTTTAAAAACAAACAAAAAAAAATTGTCTAAAGTGAGGAAAACCTGGCGCAAAATTTAAAGCTAAATACGACACAAAATGTTATTTCAAAATATCTGATAATTAACACTTGTAGTACACCAAACATCTGTTCCACAGCTTTTATTCCCTGCAGTCAAAATTCGAGCCTTTGCAATTTGCTTGGTTAAGAGGTAACATGACCCAGCATCTTTTCCTGTATTTAGAACAAATACAGATTTATAGGCTGTTTTTACCACAGCAGTATGTAATATTCCAAAACAAGCTCTAAGAAAAAGTAATTAAAAATGTGAAACTTAACAGAAAATGAGACAAAGCCTAAAGCCAAAGAAAAACCCTGCTAAACTTACTTGATATTATCGAGATACATAATTTTTCTAGGAAAAGGAGAAATGCATTTGATCACACCTATCTGGACATAGTTAAGCACTTGATATGGTGCAATGCTGACAGTTATGTCTATCTTATGGAAGTTTCTTTTGCAAACAGATTTTATTTAACTTTTTGCTAATGACTTCAACACAATGAGTAGGGAGACACCTTTGGTACAAAATAAGAAATAGAGCATATGGAAAAAGACCTGGGAAAATTACAAAACCAGTGTAAGAGTCAAGAATTACAGAGTGCAACATTGTAGCAAAATGTGGAATATGCAAAATTTTCTCAAGAAAGGATGGTCTTTAATGTTTGATCTTTGTATGCATTCAACCTAATCAACAAGAAGGGAGATTTAGTCTGTGAAACAGACAGCAGCCCACAAGCTCTAAGTGATGTCCAAGTGTTAGAAAGACAAATTATGGGTTGGTAGA